>JAYMSP010000078.1:0-90596 GCA_036897095.1 Plantago elongata
TGTGTGAAATTTAAAAAAGATTATGAAAATTTTCTCGCCATCTTCAAATTAAGTTTGAAAATCATGTTTAACTTTAAAAGAATGAGTATTTTAAAAGTTTATAACAAAAAGTGCCAAACAATTATCAATAAAAATAAAAATATTTAATTATATATTATATATAGATAAGTATACATACATATATGACACACATACATAAGTGCATACATACATACAAATATACATACATACATACATAAAAGGCCTATTTAGTTTGTATTTAAATTAAAGTTGATCGACAAAAATTTAGAATTTTGAAACGGAATATAAATATTAATAAGTAAAAATAAGAAGTGTCTAACTGGGTAGTATATATAATTTTTCCCTTCCACAATAACCCACACCTGTTTCACTAAATTTCCAAAAATTGATTAGGCGCAACTTGATCATCACATAACGTCTCATCAATCCTATCACAATATTGAATAATCATGATTGGGCTTAAAGTAATTTATACTCTTACACAATTATTATATAATAAAAATTATCTAAAGACGAGCTATATTTTAAAAAAAAGAAATATATATATTACGTAAAATGTTTATGTAGTTAATATATAATATTTTTATTTAAATATTAAAAATATCAATATTAATAATATAAACATTTTAATGACAACTTCAATAATTTTCATATAAATAAATTAATTAAATATCATTTTACAAATAAGTCTTCTGATAAACTATTTCTAGCTAATTTGTCTTAGAGACAAAATTATAATGTTAATAAAATTATTAGTATTATTATTCAGAACAAATATATAAAAAAAATTAATATTACAAAAAATCTATAGCTCTTGTGAAAACTTTATCCACATACATCCTACATTAAATTATGTTGGGTCTTCTCTGGTGAAATTCCTATTTATAATGAGAGTGAGATTCATATAAATTATTATATAAATTAAATCGACTTTGTAGAAAGTTAAATTGACCTTATAAAAGACGGGATAGACCGGATAATGGATACAAAGAGAAAGGAGAAGGATGTCATGATAAAAGGAGGAGAATTAATCATGTTTGGCTTGGTCTCCACCTACAGTCCAATACTACCACCCTTGTGTCCCCCACAAAAAAAAAAAAAAAAAGAAAAAAAAAAAATCACCATTTACAACATAAGATAAAATTAAAAAAGGAAAATTCACATTATACCCACACAAAGCATCAACTACTCCATCTATAAAAAGAGTCTTTACAATCCTCTTCTCTCCTTGTTCCAAATTTTCAATCACCCAAAACTCCTTTTTCTCCTAAGCCCAGCTTTTAGAAACTTACCATGGAGCTTGGGTTGAGCTTGGGAAACCCAGAAAAGCCCTTTGCTTTTTTAGCAGCAAATACCCACCAGAAAGCACCACCCAGCAGCACCACTAAAAAGGGCACTTTGGACTTTTGCATGGCCTTGGGGTTAAACAACAACAATTCCAACGGTGGCGTTGAAGCACCGGAGAAATCTCAAGATTCCGATGACGACGAAGACGAAGCAGCTGCAGCTTCGACTGATGAAGATAATATAAATACCACTAATACTCATTTGCAGCTCAATCTTCTTCCTGCTCCTCCTCTCCCATGGTCCTCTGATAATGGTAGTTTCCCTTTTTCTGCCCATACTATTTTGCACTCTTTACTTTCATCTGCACCAACCCACCAAACTCATCACATTAATTAACGGAGTGTAATTGTCAAATTAGGTCCTTTTCGATAATTTACAAATTATTCTTATATTTAATTTCTACTAAACTAATGGTGGTACTGATTTTGTTCATACTATGTTTTAAGTGATTAAGTCAAATGGCTTTTCTTGTGGGCTAGCCTAATTGTCTCCCCACCACGACCAGTCCTTCCGCCACCGGAGCTCCGGCGAACTTTTTTTTTTTTACCGAAAAACTTTGAGCGGCCTTCCACTATGGAAGCTCAATGGTGGAAGCTGGAAGCTCAAATGGAGGTTTCATGGTCAGATCTAACCAACAGAGCTTTCATGGTGGAAGCTTGAAGAAATACTTGCCCAAGTTTCATTATATAATTTAATCGTACAATTTTTATTTGCAGTTTGATTCGTAGTCAAAGTTGGATGTTAAATTGTAAAAATTGAAAGTTGAAATATATTTATGTGGAGCAAGTAATAATCCGACAAGGCAACAATTGTTCATATTAAGCCTTAAGTTTTAGATAATGAATTAAATCTTGTTGAGTGAATTGAATTACCTTATCTATTAATCCAACATCAGTCCATATTATCTTTACGTTTCTACTGGATAATTCAATTTATATATTTATATTTTATTTGTAATTTATTCACCGTCTCTACCACTTAATATTGAGAAAATATATTATTTGTTGTATAGGGAGCTCGGAGAATGGTTCGTCGGGACTACCGGCGGCGAGGAGGCTGAACGTGAACCGGATTCCGGCAACGGCGGAGGAAGTGTCATCGGCGAACAGTCTGGGATCTCCGTTTGGTGTGTACAGAAATGGTAATTTTCTGGGTGGAAATAACAAAAGAGATTTCGAAGTTATCGGAGGAAACGATGTCGTTGATGGTACTTCTCGTGGTAGTGATGACGATGAAACTGGTCCCAATGGAAGGAAGAAGCTCAGGTTGTCTAAAGAACAGTCTGCTTTTCTTGAAGAGAGTTTTAAGGAACACAATACTCTTAATCCTGTAAGCAGTACTAGTAGTATCTGTTTTACTATGAATTTTGACTCCACTTAATTAGCTTAATTATGGATTAATCTGACTAATTTTTCTTGATTTTTAATGAGACAGAAACAGAAGCTTGCTCTTGCAAAACAGCTAAATCTTAGGCCGAGACAAGTTGAAGTTTGGTTTCAGAATAGAAGGGCAAGGTGTGTATAAAAGTTAACTCAGCTCACTACTTATTTATGTTGGAATTTTGTTAAATTATTTTGTTAAGCTGGGATTTTATTTCTTTTCTAGTTATGTTGCCTCGAAAGAAAAATAAAATTCAATTTTTGGTCTAATGCGAATTGGATAATCGTATGCGTACATTTAATCTGTGGATGTGAGTGTCCAAGACGGGTATGAATGTTCCATGAGCTCATGTTTAATTAATATGTTTGTGTAATATGCAGGACAAAGTTGAAGCAAACGGAAGTTGATTGCGAGTACTTGAAGAGGTGTTGTGAGACACTTAGTGAAGAGAACCGGAGGTTACATAAAGAGCTGCAAGAATTGAGAGCTCTCAAGTCATCAAATCCATTCTACATGCAATCTCCGGCCACAACACTCACCATGTGTCCGTCTTGCGAACGTGTTGCCACGACAGCTACCCCATCCGTTACAAAGACGAGTAATCAGCCGGTTGAATCATCCCAAAAGACAGTGCCTTTTCCTCTAACTACTAGAGCAAGATTTTACCCTTTCTCACAGTCTTCAAGCCATTCAAATCAGCCTACAGCCTCATAGATTGCACTAGTTAGAAATTTTCATTGGTGATCCTGCTGATTAATGATTATGTGTAAATATAGGAATGTTTTTGTTCTTTTTGTTTTTTTTGGTATTATTTGCTTTTTAGGTTGTGTTTTGTGTTGGAATGGGGCTTGTATGACTCAGCCTGAGCATTTTTTTAGCTCAGCCTATGTGAATTTTGTGGGAAAATACAAATTTATGGAAAAAGAAAAACAGGTTAGCTTATGGAATGTTTCTTGATCTTATTCACACTTATGGTTCATATGGTCCTCTGAAAGATTTCAGATTTTTGTCGACAAAAAGTAATGTCTACAGAGGAAATTATTAAATATTATATTGTACAATACAATACCAGTATGTAGTGTAGAAGAAATTCATGAACTCCATACCAATAAAATAAAAATGCCAATTTAAATTGATGATTGTTGCCAATTCAAATCGCATGACACTAAATCTCTAACTTTACTATCTGAAATATAAATTTTAAAATATTAAATAAAGTAGTGGATACAATACGATAGAATAGCGATGGAGTAAAGTATAAAAGAGTTAATAAACTAGAAACTCCTTTATTCTATATTAGATGATAAATTGAATTTTCACACATCGAAACAAAATATACGAGGTTGACTTTGGGTAAAAGAGTTATTCATATATGAAGTTTACTTTTAAGTAGTTTATCGAAACAAATAAATAATACTATATATATAATGTATCCACTTTAAAATGAAATGCAGTGATGAGTAAAAATAAAAATTGAAGAATTTAATAATTGGCTGCATAATTTACGATGATTGATAAAAGCAGAACTTGTAATTATCAATCTCAGTCCGTCCGAATCAATGAGACTAGATTACACTTACAAATTCAGGTTTCAAAGCATATTTAAATGTCATCTTCATAATATTAATGATATTAGAATTTTTGCATTAAAACCTACAAAATTGTGCACATATATCAATGCTTTGTTTCCTGATACTAATCACCGTAAACATTATCACACTTGTAATTCGATCAACAATTTAACTTTAAATAAATTCGAATTTGCATTTTAATTTACTTGTTGATCTAAAATTTACCGATCAATGTCGAAGCGATGGGGAAAAAGATAAGATGGTAAAAGGAGGAGAATTTATCCTACAGCCCTATATTACCCTTGGTTGTCCCCATCCCCCAAAACAATAAAATAAAATAAAACCACCATTTAGGTATTTACTACATAAGATAAAATTAAAAAAAGATGAATACACACAAACCATCTATCTACTCTACTCCCTCAATAAAGTGTGTTTTCCATACATCCTCCTAGTTCCAAATTTCCAATCATCCAAAACTCCTTTTCCTTCTACAACTAAAAACCCACCTTTTAGTTAGTGTGACCTGACCTACCATGGAGCTTGGCTTAAGCTTGGGAAAACCAGAAAAGCCCTTTGCTTTCTTGACCAACACACACCAGAAAGCACCCATCAGAAGTACTAAAAAGGGCAGTTTGGACTTTTGCATGGCCGTGGGGTTAAACAACAACAATTCTAACGGCGGTGTTGAAGCACCGGAAAAAACTCAAGATTCCGATGAAGACGAAGAAGCAGTAGTTGCTTCGACTGATAATACCAATACAAATACAAATACCCATTTGCAGCTCAATCTTCTTCCTGCTCCAGCTCTCCAGATTTCTCTTCCATGGTCCTCTGATAATGGTAATTTCCCTCTTTTGCACTCTTCCTTTAATTTGCATTTTGCACCAACTCATCACTTAGCCACTTAATTAACTGCTACCTTATACCAGACGAGTGGAATTGTCAAATTAGGTCCTTTTCAATTATTTACAGACTATTTCCTAGTTTCATTTTAGTCGGACTCGATACTATTATTAAGTAGGAGATAGAGTAATATTGATTTTAATAAAGTAATAAAAATAACATAAAGATATTGAAGTTGATACGAAATAAAATAAAATACCCGGTCAAGGAGTTTAATTTCTTAACAGATGGTACTGATTTTTTTCATTTGTTTTAAGTGAATAAAGATATCCTTTTTATCCGTTGAATTAAAAACACTATCCCACTGAAATACTTCCCACAAGTTTATTAATTGAAATATATTAGCCGTTTCAAACTTTTTTTTGTTTTATGTGAAAATTCAAAGTTGAAATCTATGTTTTAGAATCTTGATACAGAGCAAGTAATAAGCCATCAATAGTTCAAACTTCAAATCAAGACTCCTAAATTTTAGATAATAAATAAACTCAATCTTGTTGAGTGAATTCAATTACCTTATCCATAATCCAACAATGTAGTTCATATTATTTGATGTTTCTACTTTATAATTCAATTTATCTCATAATCAGTATTGAGAAAATAACTATGTTGTTGTATAGGGAGCTCGGAGAATGGTTTGTCGGGACTACCAGCGGTGAGGAGGCTGAACGTGAACCGTATTCCGGCAATGGCGGAGGAAGTGTCGTCGGAGAACAGTCTGGGATCTCCGTTTGGTGTGTACAGAAATGCTAATTTTTTGGGTGGAAATAATAAAAGAGATTTCGAACTTGTCGGGGGAAATGACGTCGTTGATGGTACTTCTCGTGGTAGTGATGACGATGAAACTGGACCCAATGGAAGGAAGAAGCTCAGGTTGTCCAAAGAACAGTCTGCATTTCTTGAAGAGAGTTTTAAGGAACACAATACTCTTAATCCTGTAAGTAGTAGAAGTATCTGTTTCATATGAATTTTGCTGTAATTGGATATTGCGGATTAATTTGATTAACTTTTCTTGCTTCTTTAATGAGACAGAAGCAGAAGCTTGCTCTTGCGAAACAGCTTAATCTTAGACCAAGACAAGTTGAAGTTTGGTTTCAGAATAGAAGGGCAAGGTGTGTATACTATAGAAGTGAACTCACTACTTATTTGTTGGAATTTTGTTAAATTATTTTGGTAAGTTGGGTTTTTTCTTTGTTAGTTATGTACTTATGTTGTCTCGAAAGAAAAATAAATTCAATTTTGAATAATCATACACTTATATTTAATCCTTGTATGTCGATGTCGAGTGTCCAAAGATAGGTATGAAAGGTCCATGGAAGAGTTTGTTAACATTACCCGACTTTCGTTAAATATTGCTAGTGGTGTATGGTCTAGATTTACACGGTGCATATTTTAAAAAAGTGGATACCTTCTCTATTTTACATGTGAATTTTGATGCGTTCGACAAAATTAGTGTATCACCATTTCATATAGTACGTCTACATAATTTCACAATCTATTCAATATGAACTCATGTTTAATTAATATGTTTGTGTAATTTTGCAGGACAAAGTTGAAGCAAACGGAAGTTGATTGCGAGTATTTGAAGAGGTGTTGTGAGACACTTAGTGAAGAGAACCGGAGGTTACATAAAGAATTGCAAGAATTGAGAGCTCTCAAGTCTTCATATCCATTCTACATGCAATCTCCGGCCACAACACTCACTATGTGTCCGTCTTGTGAACGAGTTGCCACGACGGCTACACCAACCGGTACCAAGATGAGTAACCAGTCGGTTGAATCAGCTGAAAAAACAGTGTCTTTTCCTCTAACTACTAGAGCAAGATTTTACCCTTTCTCACAATCTTCAAGCCATTCAAATCAGCCTACAGCCTCATAGATTGCACAAGTTAGAAAATTCCATTGGTGATCCTGCTGATTAGTTATTATGTGTAGGAGTTCTTTTTTTTTTTTTTTTTTTTTTTTGGAATCATTTGCTTGTTAGGTTGCGTTTGGTGTTGGAATGGGGCTTGTATGACTCAGCCTGAGCATTTTTTTAGCTCAGCTTATGTGAATTTTGTGGAAAAATACAAATTTATGGCAAAGAAAAACAGGTTAGCTTAATTAATTGTGGGTTGCAATTTCTTGATTTTATTTACACTTCATAATCATATGGTCCTTCAAAAGATTTTTGTCGAGAAAAAGTAATGTCTACTAAATCAATCATTGACTTGGGCGATTTTGCTCTTGTTTAGTTGATGAATAAAGTTAGACTCAACTTAATATATGAGTACACATATTTAAAAGTTTAATAATGTATTTTTTTAAATATATTTTTATAATTTTAAAATATCTTTTATTTTGTATGGAGTAGAATTTACTAGATAAAATTGAAATAGAATCGAATTAATAATGATAGGTGTGCTCTCAAGTCTCACCATCTCATTTTGTTACTCAAAAGACTATACTTAAACATCACATCGAAGTCAATAAAATATGAACTTTTAGAGTTTAACTAGCTACCAGATGCCCTAAATCATCTGAAAATAATCTATCAACCACTCTACTTGTATTATCGATTGGATTCTCTTTAATTCAAATTTATTAAACTGAACTGAATCATACTGGACTAGATTGAATTGAACTGGACTGAGCTGAACTGAAGTAAAGTATAAATGACGAGCAGAACTGAACTAAACTATACTATACTATACTAAATTAAACTGGACTGGACTGAACAGAACTGAATTGAATAAAATGCATCTTTAACGTTATTTTGAGAAAAAATCAAAATGAAGTAGGCACATAATCAGATAAAGTTGGTCGGTAGACAATGATGAATCACCCTCTATAGACACAAACTTAATCATATTCAAGCATTGGAAGTTAGCATTGTCCATTTGTTAAACACAATTACGTGACTCATGGTAATCAATCATCATCTTTCATCTAAATAATGGTGAAATGAAACTAGGGCACGATTGGTGGAAGTATGTTGGTTTGTCCCAATCTTCAAGCCATGCTTTAGGGAAGGTTGTCTAATTATTTGTACAGGGCATGATGCTGGTTTTAGTAATGCCATGGTTTACTACTATTACGATGACTCGTGAAATTTTAGTGACTGTTTGAGATGAAATTTGTCCGTTTTATATATAAGACTGACAATTTAAATTGATTTTCGTCAATTTAAATTTTATACCCATCAGATCATTATACTTGTAAATTATAATAGTCCATTTGCTTCTTACAAGTAAAGCACAACGCATTGGCATATCATCAATTTTGTCACGTAGAATGAACAATATGAATTTACTTATTGTTTTGCGCCAATATACGTTTAGTATGTCAAATTGTACAATTCAAAGATGTTTTGTGTGGTACATTGCACAACACATTATATCATCGTAAAACTAATGTATCGTTTTGTATTGACGATGAATATCACATCCTAAGAGTGTTTACGGGATTAGATAATGATATTCTCGAATTCACTTTTGGAATAATTGACTATTTAAGAATTGTTTGATATACATATATGGAAGATAAAATACGTTAAAAAGGGTATGTGTAGGTTTGTGAGATAAGTGTATCTCTCAAATACTTTTGATTTTGAACTTGATATCTGAAAATCTAGTAATCTCTTTTGAGGTAATGATTTGTATTTTTTGTTAAAAATGTTGGTATTTAGTATGTGTTCTCTTTAACTGAGTTTTACTAAATTAAACTGAAGTGAACTGGAGTGAACTAATATAAGGTATTAATTATAACTAAGTCTAGCTGAATTAAATTGATTTGAGATTAAATAATTTTTGATTGAAAATAACACATCCATAATATATATATTTTGTGGAGAAAAAGTGTGAGTAGGAAATAAGGAAGCGTGGGATTTGGACAGAATGATGGTGTAATATTCTGGGAAATATTGAATGATGTAATGAGTGAATAATGAACATGTCTGGTAAAGTTGGGTGCGACAATTACTAGTACACATGACCCAAGTACAATTCCCATTTAATTTGTATGTACTCCATTCTACATTCAGTACGTTTTAACTTCAACTAAAATTTAATTCAATTCAGTCTAGTCCAATTTAATTCAGTTTAGTCTAGTTCAGTTTAATTTAATTGAATAAAATACAACCTTATTTAATAATCTATTTATTTATTTTAAGGTTGGGTCCGAATAAAAATAGCAGAAGAGCCGAGAAATACTACAATTCGCGTTAATGAGGGAATGTTTATGTTTTTGGTAAATTTGGAAGATGTCGTCTTGTTTCTTCGTAAAATTGGAAAATGTTTGAAGTTCAAAGTAAAAGTGAAATTGAAACTATAATACTAATAGTTGGTCGGTCCATGTTAAAGTAGTATTACAAAGTTATGGTGTTAAAGTATTGATTAGATTGATTTTAAAAAACCAACGATGGACCTATTCCTAATCCTCATGAGCTAAATGCAACAGTTGCAAATAGTAGAAGGGACAAACTATTGACCTCGTAATTTTGCTACGTTTTCGATTTGTCTATCTCATTTTTTAATTAATTATCCTAATAACATCTTATCTTGAAATGAGAATAGAAAACGCATGAAATATTCCATTGGTTAGTTTAGGATTAGGTTAGTTGTATACTTGTATTCATGTGATCATCTTGAAAAGTAACACTAATTTTTTTAATGGACCAGACATGATAAGCCCCAATTAAGAAGAGATCAATTGAATTAAAGGTAAATCTATTGAGATGATGACATGATCTTGAGTGTGAACTTTTCCATTTTCAACTATGACCAAGAGCATATTGGTTGGTCTGGCTTGGTTTCTTAACTATGAAGTGTTCTGAGTTGATATGTTTAATAAAAATGTCCAATCGAACTTTATATATTTATCATATTAGAGAAGAATAAGTACCTCAAATTCAATAAAAATAAAAATCTCACATACACACTCAAGTGTACATTTACCACTAATTACAATTAGCACATTTACATGTTTTAATTACGATTTCATTTCCTCGTTTATAAAAAATTACGAGTCAACTTAATATATATGCATAAAACATGAAAGATTAGATTTTTTAAGTTTTTAATATGTAAAATGCAACTGGAATAGTTCAGGATCATCTCATTTAAAGCGTGCAGATTGAATATGAGATGCATTTAGGATTTGTACGTACATTTGTCTGGTAAATGCATGTCACGTTAAGTCTCTTTCAGATTCTTTTCATTACATATGGACATCTAATCTGTCCAACTTCATGCATTCATTTCAAAAGTATGTCTTCGAAACTAAGGATCCGTTATCTTCAACTGAACTGCACGAACTGCACTGAACTGATTTTCAATTGAAGAGAATAGCCCAAGACAACACGTAATTGGCTCTCTAATATGTCCAACTTCATGCATTCATGCTATGTGAAGTTGAATTTTCAAGGCATTTTGGGCCTTTACTCGAATCCGAACCCATATCATATAACAGAGCCGTGAATATAATACCCGAATCAGACCCTCTTCATATCTCTAAAAGATCCTTACATAGAATAATTAAGCAGCCTGATACGTTTAGCACTCAATCTCGACCTAAAATCAATGTTTACGATAGTACATGGGGCCAGGTAGAATAAAGTTACTAGCGGATGAAGTTATACTTTTAATGGAGACATCCCAATTGATACAAACTTCTGTATAGAAAAGTAGAAAACAGAAATGTAGCTGAAGCAAATGAGGAGCAGGATACTACTACCTTTTTGGTATCCGGACTTTGGTGATTGCTGAAACGACGTATGATGAACAAGCTTAATTCCATCAGAGACGAACAAAATTTGATTTTGCAACAGAATAGCAGCAGATCTTCCGCCACTATAGCTAGCAAAGAAAATGTTTACGGTACAAAAACACAGGAGATTCATTGGTTATTGATTGACCACATGGTAATCTAATGTGGATTGGGAGTTTGCCATCCATACCATATTGCCTTGAGCAAACCCCACCTGGGTCAAGTGTTCATCATATTACCAAACTTTAAATTATTGTGGTATGAATTGTGGCAAAAAAAATGCAGCAGAAGGCCGCCCATCCAGGTTTACAAAGGCTTTAATAGGACGAATCAATGTTACAGCACTAGCTGGTGATAAGTGATGATTTTAACCTCATTCCCCTGGTCATGGTGTAAGTCATGCAACAAACTACGCCAATGTGTAGCGTAGTGGAGTACTTTTATAGTTGTTGCAAGAGTCCCAAACTGGCCTCAGAACTGAGCAAAATTTCTGAACTGCTACTATACCATCATTAATATTCATCATAGTAGTAGTTCCTAGATCAGTCTAATGGATTTTTACCATATTGTTACCAGCTTACACACATTGACATCCAAAACCATTATACCTGCTGGCTAATCAAAACCTAACCAGATCCTTCCCATCAATTTGCCTAGATCATGATACTTACATGGTTACACCGTCTCCGTTACCTGTCTGTGCAAGAGCCCTTCACCTGTCATAAATAATTACCAAGATGACAATAGCTTCAAAATAGCTATCTTTAGTAATAAAGATATTACTTGGAAGTTCGAACCACAATGTTCACTCTACCAGCCACACTTTTCAATTCTGCTAATAGACCATTTACACCCTTATAATTTTACTGAAGGAGCAAAAAAAAGTATAACATAAAGCGATCAATTGGATTTGTGCACCAAATGGAATTGTTTAGTGACATCATGAGGTGATGAGGGTGCTTTCAACATGGATATTATGTGCAGCTTCTTGTCCAAAAAATTCCATGGACATTTTCTTCTTATTTTCAAAAATACATAAAACTAAACGATTAAAACAGAGGGAATCTTTGTGTGACTAGCTCCAATGAAACTGGTTAGAGCAAAAACATACCTGCATCACACTATCATCAACACATAATTCATCAATCTTTGAAATGGCCAACACAAGCGATTTTTCATGATCCTGCATAGATGAAAAGAAACACATAAAGCTGGTCTGTGAGGAAGTCTAAATAGACAGATAATATTGTATTTTATGCGCAGTTCAAACCTCAAGTAATTTCTTTGCCTTATTTATATCCGATGCAGGCGTATTGCTTGTACTAAAAACCCTCTCCACCTGCCAAAGTTCTACCAGTCAGCATTAAGTAGCAATTCCATATATTTAAAACCTAACTGACTGATGCTTACCTCCCTGATAACAGTAGCAGTATCGAGTAAGTGAATGTCATCAGATCTCTTAACTCTATTCTTTCCGATGCCAGGTAAAGGTGGTAGAAAGTCCTTCCTTGATTGACCTAATGGCACTACCCTGCCTCTTCCAACACCTGGGGCGTTATTTTGTCGAACAGGGTGATTCATAGAATGGCCTGGTCCATGATAACCTTCGCGGTGTGAAACTCGAGGATCTCCACCTTCCCATCTTATATCCTCAGGAGCAATCTGCAGAGATGCAGCGTTAGCATATAAAATGAACCACATTTGAACTTTCATGAATATATTTAAGAACGGGCCACGAGGTAAACTTCTCAAGGAATACATTTAAGCATAAACATAATTTAGACATTCCAGAAATAAAATAATTTGAGAAAGCAGGGATGTGAACTGCAACACAAACAGTGAAGCCCGACAAAGATATAGTATTGACAAGTCATTTCTCCACAACTCCGATGTTAGTTCAAAGGTGGTGATGGACAGGGAAAATTCCAAAGTCATCATAATCACAAAAGGTGGCTTAGTGAATTTATACATTTTTAATGACTATACATTATTTGAAGTGTCCAACATTAAAAAAAAGATACATCCACAGTTAACTAGCATCTGAGAATGCTAGTAAAATCTTTAAATTGCAAGTGAGTATTTTAAATATTATAAATCAAGTGCAATTGAAAGGGAAATAAGGTGGGTAACTACCTCGGACAGGTTAACCCATTCCCATGTCTCACTTTGAGTGCCCATATCATAAACAAGAGCATGCCGATCCTGGAAGCCAACATTAACACTTTAAGACAAAAACGTTAACAAAATTTCAAAATCGGCAAAATATAGATGTACCTCAACTGCATTATATTGAGCTATGACAGCTTCGTAGAAGTTGTTATCAGCTGGCCATCTAGTCTGAACTTTCCTTCCAACAAGTGGATTTAACGGAACACTCTCAATGGGTTCAATAGCAAGCCCACGAGAAGACATGTGGTTACCAAACTGACCTTGTCCTAAAGGGCCAGAGGAATAGAGCATTGAATATGTGCCATGCAGCATCTGAAGTGAATATAACTGTCTCTCAGTATCATAAGTGTGAAAGGATACTAAATATTAAGGGTGGCTGATGTATACACCCTTGTAACTTAATCAATAACAATTATACCCTGCTGTTCATCAAATTACAGGAACCTCCATGTTGTTTCTCCATAATCACACGTGCCACCAATTTAGACAATTTTACATTAATATATGATAGAAATAGAACTAATGGAACAGGGGCTTGTTAATTGTTGGCCTATAGTTCTTCCAGGGAAAAATGATAATACTAACAGGTTTTGTTTTTTTGTCTGTTGCTCCTGTAATATGTCCACTCCTTGCAGCAGACAGAGATAGCTGGTTTGTGATAGATGTCGCCTGTGGTTGGAATGGAGGGGACGGACCGCCAAAGGATTGGAAAGACAATGAGGAAGCTGTCTTCTGGTTTTTACGCAAAGCAGGAAGTGAAGGGCGGGTAATCGAGTCATGGACGGCTAGACTGGGGGTCCGTATAACAGGTTGAGGCCTACCTGACTTTCTCCAGTCCCTGGCAGTATTTCAATACATTGGGTACCCACAACAGGAAAAAAAAAAAAAAAATGGGGCCTATCAAATATAAATGAAAAAAAAAAAAAAAAAAAAAAAGAACCTTATTCTTTGGATTGTATCGTCAGCATTAACACCACTGAGGATATCCTTGTGCTCTTCATTTGATAAATTTAACTCTTTTCTCAGTTCAGTTATCAAACCTTCCTTCTCCTGAAAAATACAAATGAAAAATGTGTCATGGAGCAGTCATTTGACCTGATAAAAAGATGTAAGATAAATACAGTCAATATAATAATCATACCCAAGTAATGGCATCATCTTGAGCTTTAAAGGCTCTTAGAACCGAACTGTACGCATCCAGCTCAAGCTGGCGAATGCTAGCATTCATGTCAGAACTATAGTGCACACTGGGGTATGAGTTAGAACCCAGGCTCCTTTCATCAAATGAAATATGACTGCCTCTCAGAATTCTACTACAAGGTGTAGGGATGCCATCATTATCTATTCATGTGCATCGAACACGAAAGAGAACAAAAACTTGGTAAGCAATGCCATCAAACTTACAAAAATAAACATCATAACACTGCAATACATATTATTAACCAACAAAACAAATGGTTCCTACCAATACATAACCAAAATGAAAACCAACCATTCCTTCATTGACAAACAATCTTCCTTAAAAATCCGAAGAAAACAGACATTCTACGAAACCGTTGATACACATTACCTTACAAAATAATACCAACTCACTAAACTAGCGTAAATACTCAGGCAGTTTTCGTTAAATCCATTAAACCTCAACGACGTTAGTTTCGGCACTATTCACACACAAAGTAGCCAAACAAGCCTTTTCTCACGCAAACCCCCTGCATTTCACTCTCAATGACCAAAATTAAAACAGTGAGTGCAATAAAGCCTACTGAGCATAAATCCTGATTAAAACTTGAGTAACTAACATAAACCCTAGATGTACGGACACAAACTCAAAACACCAAAATGCAGTTGACAGCAGTGTTAACGCATACAGCTATTCACACAATTCTGAAACAAAATTCACTCGAAAAACGTAAGACAACAAAGCAATAAATAAAGAAGTAGGAAATTGCTCGGTAAAGTCTAAGACATTGAAGCTAGTTAAAGCAAATCACTCACCACCATGGCCAAACGGACCGTAATCCATAGCTAGCAGTAGCAGACGAAAGAAGCACGGAGCTTATTTGAGCTCAAGATTGCTTAGCTCTGATTGTGATTCTTAGGATTTCACTACAGAAGCTGATTTTTTTGGAACGAAATGCAGAGAAAGTTTACAGTAGAGTAGTAGCAGCATTGAAGAGCAGTCAGGTGGCAATATTGTCTCTGCGTGGCAGCTACTTGGTTTGACTCGGGTTTACTAACTCGAGTTAGAGCTCACGACGTTTATCATACAACTAAAGTTATATCAAAATTCAAATTTTATTTGTCATATAAAAACTCCGATTCACTTCATGAAAAAAAAACTATTGTTAAAGATCTTTTAAACATGTCTATGTTAAAAGTGTATGGCACGTCTATTAACTATCGGAATATGAAGAAACACCACAAATCGTACAAAATCTTTATAAAAGGAGTAATAGTGTAACACCACAGAACTTCAAGTCAAATTCATAGAGTTTAAAGGGATTGAAAATGCTACCCAGTGCACCTTTTTTTTCGAGAATTCACCTATGATAATTTCAAAATTAAACGTGGTTAGCTCTGGAACAATCTTATGATGGATGACCGACTGGATGTCCAAGAGTGCAACTGACTCATCTACATGGGCATATTCTCCTTTTCTGTATAGTTTTGTTCTTGCTTAGTCTTAGTCAAACTAGTTAGTGTGCCACTCTGTTGTAACCACATTCTACTTAATTTGTACTGCTCAAACATTATAAATAAGACACAACCAGTATCCATGCATTTACGTTGGAACCTCACAAACTTCATGTTCATCCTTCTCTATACTGGAAAGTCTCCCGATTCGCACACGAATGAGGTCAAAGTGCGTGGAAAAGTACTTGCATTGGTACAGTGGGACCAGCATATCACCCCAAAAGTTGTCCATGAACAACAACGCCAGTTTAAAAGAGCGGGTCTCAGCCCGCAAGAGACCGGGTCGTTACGAATAGCATCATTCTATGAAGAAAACTATTGAATTAAAACTTTTATGAGGTTGAATCGTTTCTTGTGCTTGTATGAAGAGACAGTAATATAAGTTTAACTGATTAATCAAGCAGTACATTTGAGCTTTGGTGCAAAACTATCTATGAAGGATTGAGCAATCTCTTTGTGAGCTCGTTGAGTCAAATGCAAGCCATCCCAATGGATGTACGATTCAGGATTGGCACATACAGAAGCACCATTGTACCCGCACATCTTATTCGAGTCGAAATTATACTTTCCTCCTGTTCCGCAACATGCTTGATCCATGTTCTTGATATCCGAACCTGCACAACTCAAATGTGATTATATATACTACGAAAATAATGTTTGATACTCTTATTTAACGAATAGTGTGCTTGCCTGATTTTTTCGCGTTGGTTAGTAATGAAATGTAAGCGTTGTAGTAGTCACCATAGACAATTGTTACGTTGGTATTCTCCTTTTGTACCTCTGCTATTGCTGCACCCAATTGTTGGTTGTGATAAGTTGACAATGCATTCAAAGATTTCAAGCAACCATATTCATCATATGCGGTTTTATTGCTAGGAAAGTTTGTGAGATGAACTGGGAAACAACCAAGAGGGAATATCCCTGGCACAACTATCTTGATTGCTCCATATTCAGTGACAGTCTGCAATGATCAAACAGTTATTATTTGACTTAGTATTGTCACCCAAGTAGGTTATATTTAGCTACCTAGTTGGTAACTGATAACTTATAACCGGTAGCTTAAAATAATTGATTGGGTCGCAATATATATAAAATATGCTCGTGAAATAAGAAAAAATTAATAAACGAAACTTTAAAACATAAGTGAACTTACTTTGATACCCTTTTGGATCTGTAAGACCACATCAGGGATCAAACTTCTTGTGTCTTGGAGTGACTTGCCTTGAAGTAACGCGTAACTATAGTCGTTGAAGCCAAATTCAGCAACCAAGAATAGCGCAGGTTTAAGTATTTCCTTGCAATCTTGAGTGAAATTGTGAAAAATGAAGATTTAATTCAATCTCATTTACCAAAATAAATCTCTTATAGGAGAAAGATGATAAAATTAGGGAAAGAATTAAAACTTTACCTCTTAAACAAATAGAATTGAAATGTGTGAACATGAAATCCAACTGTTCGTCAAGAGAAGTCCATGTGTATACCGGCTTAACCTTCTTGGCTGCCAGCATTTGGCTGTTTAAAGCGGTAGCACCAGCAGTTGCGAAGTTATCACCGTGCCTAGTGTCCGCACGTAGATCCTTATACGGAGGGATAAATGGTAGACCGAATGACACCGCTACAAATTCATTGAAAACTAATAAAGTTGAATTATTCACTATATTGTTTAGCCGTTGTAAGAAGTTAGAAGTTGAATTATTCGAAATTGGTATAAATAACTTTAAAACTGTTAATTCTCGTATCATTCATTTTTGCACGATTATAAGCATGTGAGATTGATCTCATAAACAGAAGGTGTTACCAATATAATCGATGATAAGTTGTCCGTCAGAGCATCGTCCTGTTGGTTTCTTGTTGGAAAAGGATTCACCATAAGGAAGTTTTGCGAATATGCTCTTTGGTGTCTCACGGATAAAGTTTCCGGTATCACCTAGAGAGTCACCCAGCAGATAAATTTGATCGAATTTGCAGCTCTTTAAATCAATAGCGTTGCATAACTCGAAAAATAAAAATGCAACAACAATGAGATTGTTCATCCTGCTGCACTTAACCTTTTCTTTTTACTCGGTGAAAATGATGTAAGATATACAGTTCTTGCTAATTTTCTTATCTAAGGCCCTTATTTATAGGGTAAGATTAAAAAAATGAGCTGCATAACGTTTTTCCATTCTCATAATTCTTGACTTTGACCATTAATGAGGATACACAATTGCTCTACATAATCACTAATTTACAAGAAATTACCTTTACCATTTAAACCGATTTATAATAACTTTGGTATGTGTTAATGATTTTTTCCATTTGGTGTTAATGATTGTTTTCATTTGTGTTGCTCCAGATATGATTTAATTTTGGGAAGGCTAAATGGAATAATATACTGTGTTACATACTATATATTTTGACAATAAGTCAATAATATAAATGTGGTTAGATAATTTTCTGAAATTTGATTAGGGTAAAGTGGTAAGCTGTAATAAAGTATTGTATGGTGATTAGATTTATGGTCGTTTTTACTTCTTCACTTAATTAAACCAGGAATGAAAATCTTAATATATTATACTATATAGTTAATGTAAGGAGAAAGAGGAATAACAATTAGCAAGCGCAATATCAAAATGCATGAATATATCGTATCATATATTATTTGAAATATATACATATTTTTAAAATTGAACATATATATCTTATGTTACTTAAAAATATACGTATTTGCATCGTTAAATATTGATGATTCGTGTATTGTAGTTTTTATATGTGTATACGGGTTTGATTTATAAATTCAGAAAGAATAATGTTTAAAAGTCATAGGAATTAGAAAACTAACAACATGAAGAGAGTCCAGTTTTAATAGAGTGGGGTTGACAAAAGGCATGCATCTTGCATGTTGTTTTCAGAATCCATACTACATACCATAATAATTGTAGGAACCAGAATATGAGAATCTAGAATAATTGCAAAGTCTCCTCCTTATAACTCGAAATGAAATGATAGGCTCTTTCTTCTTCATAATTTAACTAACTGAAAATGATTGAATGGATCAAAGTGGAATGTTGTGTAATGGATTAGCTGTACATTACATGCTTTGGCCCAAACCAGTAGATAAGCTAGCTTTGTTCAAAGGCAAACTATTCTACCAATAATTGAGGCGTCCAAAATTCGTAATAATACATGCATTTTTCTTTTGTCATATGACAAGTAATAATTCATCAAAATAAATAAATTAGGGGCTGATTGGTATAATATTCAAATGATCATTTGGATGGGATTTTGGTGAAATTGCATTTGGAATAGAATTAAAATGGAATATTTAAAATGTACTTTATGCCGAATCACTGTTTATCAAGTCAAATATAATGATTTGGGTGCCATGTCAATCATCCCCTCAGCCTCTACTTGGACGAGGAATGAAACTAGAATTTGTAAGAAACAATAAGGGGAAATGGTCTCATAATTAGAGAGCCGTTCATTGTTTTTGATCATATCCTATAGTGAGAATAGAAATAAAATATACTCCACTACTACTACTACTACTACTACTACTACTATTATTATTATTATTATTATTATTATCATCTGTTTAATTAAGTGTTAAATGACTTCGATTTACTTAACTAGTTTCAGAGTTCGAATCTTCTAGACACGAAAAACATTATTGGATGAGTTTTTCCTATAAAATGATATGACAATGCTTGATTTAATACTATTTGTATTAGGTTAATACAATTTTGTCTACTGACGCAACAATATTAGATGATGTGTTAATTTAGGGACTTATTGGTATAGAATTTGAGTGATTTTTTTAAATTTAAATTGAATTTTTTGTGTACAAAATGTTCGATTTGAATAAGGAGACCACTCCAGCGGTATAACAAACAGTCTATTGGGCCATTAGTTAGGTATCTGAATAAAGAAAACTATTATTATCATGATGCATATAATGTATACTCACTTGATAGATTACAAGCTTGGAATCTACATTAAGAGACGAGTCTCCCCACATATTCGTATCAAACAATCAGACATTTGAAAACATGTTTGGCAGTTTGAGTTTGGACATCATCTCAATTTACACCAAAAGTAAGGTTTTTTCTTCCTTCCTTTGAATGGCCATGTCTGAGCACCAGACACAAACCCCATGTTAAATAAAAAGTGAGTTACTTCATTTTCTTGAAATAGCCATGCCCGACACCCGAACACACCCATGATCCGTGTAGGGTTGCATAACTTCCAATCATTCAATTGGGGAGACTTGGAATTTAAGTTAGTTCGGGAGTGACAACTCATGCCCACCACGTAGGAGAAGTACCTGCAGCTTGTCTACTAGTCTTGCCCAATGGCTAATGCCATGGAGTACATCATTATCCGATGATGAGAAAACGAAAACAATATGATATACTCCATACAAAACGTATAATTATACAAATTATTATTAGAGTGTTTGAGAAACAAGTTGAAATTAGTTTAAACTGAAACTATAGTATATTTATATTGAGGTATTTGACGAGAATTAACTAGGTGTATAATTATATAAATTAATAAAGAATTAGTGGAGTGGCGGATGAATGTTTGGTGAAACAATAATAATAATAAGTTAAAGAAGAAGATGTACAGGCTGTAATGGAATGGAATGGCAGGTCATGTAAGTAGGAAGTGTTAATTGGCTGAACATACAGCTGGTTTCTTCCCAACTAGACACGGCTCCTCCTCCCATACTTATCACCTTCTTAATTCACCTCTTTTCTTACGTTCAAAACTCAGACATCTGATTACAACTCCTCTTCAACGTCTGACTGACCAAGTAAAATTTAGGCACGATCTGATATTCAATCTGAATTGACAAAATTTAATTTAAACATTTAAATTGAATTTCACTAATTTGAATTGTATAATAAATAATCCCTTAAAGACAATTACATATTCAAATACTATACATTAATTTCTTAATTTAGTAGTCCCTCCGTCCCGAAACAAATATCTCATATTCATTTTATAGTCGTACTACTATAAATATTTCATTTATATTTTGAGCAACAACTTCAACCCATTTACATATACGTGTCATGTGCATTTATTCATTCAACATTTTACACTACACATTAAATGTATATTTATTTTGAGACGGAGAGAGTAAGATACAATGATTTGTTTATCTTTCTATTGCATTTTGATTTTATTAACTGGTGTGCTTTTTCTAATAATAATTAATTGTTAATATTGTTTTTGTTTGATTGATAATTACGTTTATGAAATGTTTGAAAGTGAATATAATAAAAAGGTATTTGACGAATGATATGCGAGTAAGAAATACTAAAAAAACTAAAAAATTGTCAATTTGATAAATGAATAAACAAATCATGGAAAGAAAATGATAATGGATCTGTTATTCATACAGATAAAATGAATATTATATTAATGGCATTTTTATGTACTCTTGTATCACAATATTGACTTTTTCTTAAAATATTTTTTTGTGTTCAGATATTTTAACACTCAAAATGATGCATCATTAAAATGTGACCTTCTCTCATTTAACAATTACATCAAATATTTTTCACCTAATTGAGTGTGACATGCTAAATAAACCGGCCAAAAAGATAACAAATACGTGTGGAATAACATACCGTAAAGAAAAAGAAGCTATTTATAATGAAAAAAGAGTTCAACTGAAATTTCTTTTATAATAAGATCAAAATTTTAGTCCATGTATTACACAATTAATAATTTAAAATGAAAAAGGAGAACTTTCCTCTAATAAACATCCTTGTCATTCATTGTAAACCTTAATAATAATCCACTTGCTAGATAATTAGAAAGTTTAGAATTAAACTCACATGCAAGAATGATCATCACTATAAATACCACAAGACGTACTTTTTCCTTGTAACCTTCCCCAAGAACCTTAACCTCCGACATTGAGCCACCTTCTCTGACTCTCCCATCTCATTAGCTTAGCCACCCCACTCTCTCTCTTGTAATAAACAAACAATTCTCAACGCGCATTTACTCCATAAACCCAATCCTCAACTCTCAAACCAATCAATAACATTTATTCTTCAACTCAATTCAATACATCTACTATCAGATTTCTTGAATGAGACAATAATGGCAGTTTCAAAGAGCAACAAGAAATCCCATCACCAGAGATGTGTTTCAGATCCATCTGTAGTTCTTGACTCCTTCTCACAAGCTTCATTAGACTCCCTGCTACTTCCGCCAAAGAAAAAGCAGCACCATTCATCAAGTTTCAGGCTTTTGGCAAGGAGCCCTAGGTTTTTGCTGTTACTGGTATTGGTGCTGGGGTTCTTGTGGATGTTGAAGCTTTGGTTCAATTTGGTGCCTTTTACGCAAAACCCATGTTCGCTTTCGGAGCAAAAGGCAAAGATTTCAGGTGGGTTGTTGAGTAGTAAGCTGGGTGTTGATCGGAATGGGGAAAAGGAGGAGTTTTGGAAGCAGCCTGATGGGTTGGGGTATAGGCAGTGTTTGGATTTCAGTGGCAAGTATAGGAGTGAGATTGGGAATATGAACAAGGGGAGGACTAATTATTTGATGGTGGTGGTTGCTGGTGGGATGAATCAGCAGAGGAATCAGATTGTGGATGCTGTGGTTATTGCTAGGATTCTTGGTGCTGCTCTTGTTGTGCCTATTTTGCAAGTAAATGTTATCTGGGGTGATGAGAGGTTTGTTCTTCTTTCTTCTCTTTAGCAGTAGGACTTGAATATATGTGGTTCAGTTATGTTTCTTGACTGTGTTGGTAGTTTAGGTATGTTTGTGATTGTGATACAGTTATGATGGAACTCTTGGTTCTGTTGAGTTCGTTTAATGAATAGTTGTAGAGTAAAAAATGGTTGAATGGATTGTGAAACTGAAAGTTGTTCTGTTCCCTTGTGATTGGTGCAGTGAGTTTGCTGATATATTCGATTTGGAGCATTTCAAGAATGTCTTAGCTAATGATGTACGGATAGTTTCATCACTTCCATCGACCCACTTGATGACTAGGCCAGTAGAGGAGAAGAGGACTCCCCTTCATGTTTCCCCTGAGTGGATTCGCTCACGTTACCTCAAGCTGGTATGATGGTGAAATTGTGTTTTGTGCCTTTCGTCCATTATGTAACTTGTCTAGCTTCTAGTACATTTTTTGTGTAAGACTTGCTCATATGCTATATTTCGTCCTGCAGATGAGAAGAGATGGTGTATTGCTAGTGCGTGGTCTTGACTCGAGGCTATCTAAGGATCTTCCTTCTGATCTTCAAAAGCTTCGCTGCAAGGTATATTTGACACCTTATTTCTGTTGAATTCGTGTTATTCTGTTGCAAACCTTTGTCATATCTTATGTTTATCCATTGTATGTATACTACCACATTATATTTTTATGTGTTGCATTGTATTCGTATAACAATTCAACTAATTCTTTGAGCACTACAAGTATTAATTCAGCCTATTGCTTACTCTAATACGTTTTTACTTGCAGGTTGCATTTCATGCTCTGAAGTTCGCCCCACGTATCAACGAACTTGGGAACAGGCTGTCTGAGAGAATGAGTAGCAAGGGACCTTATCTTGCTCTTCATCTCAGGATGGAAAAGGATGTATGGGTAAGGACAGGATGTCTTCCTGGTCTGACTCCTGATTATGATGAGATGATCCATAATGAGAGAAAGACACGTCCAGAGCTCTTGACTTCCCGGTCCAATATGACCTACCATGACAGGAAACTTGCTGGTCTTTGCCCCTTGAATGCCTTGGAAGTGGCAAGGTGAGCTTTTAAGTCGTTGAAGAAATTAGATTCCAATAATCATTAGTAGGACATAATATGGGTGTAGAGGATATTTGATTAAAAAATAATGATCTTTCGGCATCTCAACAAACAAAAACCCTCTGTTAACTATAAACTTGTACTATAGTTTCTGAACTAGTATGAAATATGTGTATCCAGGTTGCTCAAAGCATTGGGAGCACCCAAAAGTGCAAGGATTTATTGGGCGGGGGGAATCCCATTGGGTGGAAAAGAAGCCTTGCTTCCATTATTAAGAGAATTTCCTCATTTCTACAACAAGGAAGACCTTGCATTACCAGGAGAGCTCGAGACATTCTCGAAGAAGGCTTCACTTATGGCTGCTATTGATTATATAGTATCTGAGAGAAGTGATGTATTCATGGCGTCTCATGGTGGAAATATGGGCCATGCAATCCAGGTATTTAATCTTTCTTCTTTCTTATGTATCCATATTAAATCACAGTTAGATAAATGTCCAAAAATGAACTCTTTTCATCCAGAATGATCCAAGCTAAGTTCGGTATATTAATAAGAAAGGTAATGTTGTTTGAAACAGGGGCACAGGGCATATGGCGGTCACAAAAAGACTATCATTCCTAACAAAAGACAGATGCTCCCGTATTTTATGGATTCATCTCTTCCTGAGTCTAAGTTCAATAAGATCATACTCGACTTGCACCAAGAGTCCATGGGGCAGCCTGAGTTAAGGACCAATAAAGCAGGAAGGGATGTAACGAAGTATCCTGTACCTGAGTGCATGTGCAATAGCACAATTACAGATCATCCTACCCTACTACAAGTATAGACCGATTAACTATTCGTGGAACAAGCAACTACAAAGTGATATTTGGCAGAAAGCAGCTAGAAGAGGGAAACGGTGCCTCATGTTTCAGCATTCATGACATCTTAGAAGTTAAGAAGTCGCATTTTGGCTGGAGAAGGCAGTTTTTCTAGATAAGAGTTCAGTTTTCCAGACTGATGAAAGATTAAGGCGAATTGGCAGAGCAGGCAAAGCTCAAGTTCTTTTGAGGAAATGATTCATATTCTTTTTCATTCATTTATTCTTTATTATGTATATTCCGCCATCCTTGTAAACACATGTATATCATCAAAGTAATTATTTTGTTACATCATCTCTTTTCCATATATACATTTCAGTACTTCTAACTAAAATGCTAACAGCAAGACACTAATGGCAAAGCATAATAGGGTGAAATACTACATAAAAGAAAGCTATGCTCCTGTAGCTACAATACATTTAAGATCAGGTTCATATAATCTTGGCATACTGCACGCAGGCGTGCATAGTCCTGGTTCATTCGAGAGCAAAGCTCATACAATCTTTGTAGCAAGTTCACTGATCAAGAACTACAAGCGTGACATTTGTGAGTTCAACGGGAAGTAAGACACTGGAATTGGTGCGCGAACTGATTTTTCTTTACTCTTAGGTTTCTTTGAAGGCGAAAAACTGGAGTTTTGTTTGCTTGAATCAGATACACGATGAGACGCGGAGGCAAAGCAGCTAAAGAAATGGGAAAAGAAAGCCATCAGCAGGTATTTGGTAGTTTTTCTGTATAAAAAAAATGTGCTTCTTTATGGGAGTGTTGATGATATGCTAAGTGATTGATTAAGCTGAGAAAATGTTGGGTGGAGGATTAGTAGTTATGATGGTTGATATATATAGTGATTAGGAGTACATTATCAGGTATAGGTTAGGGAACAATTCTCCACATGTTATCAGCTTGATGAGCAAGGAAGAGCATGCGATTGGTTGCGTAACAACATCAACCTTTATTTTCTTTATTTGACTTGGCTGTATTAGGATATATGGTTCCACGTTGTTTCTTAATAATAATTAATAATTAAGAGTTGGCTTGCTTGTTTGACTGATGAATAGCTACAATTTTAACTCAGTCGCCACATCCATATGATGATCATGTTATGAATATAGCAACATACTGATGAAATCCAATCTCATCTAAATACTCAACCTCATGAACTTCATCTAAATACTCGACCTCATCTCTAAGAAGGTCATTCAAATCTCATGAACTATTCTCATATATAGAGATGTGTAATATAATCAACATTTCAATACTATCCACACTCGTAAGTCGTAATTAATTTTAACATCTTTGAAGAGGTCATTTAAATAAAAATTTAATATGAGAGAATTATATCCATAAAAATTTGAACTCAGATAGATTACATCTCATTAATAATTAAACTTATAGAGAAGGTGTGTGATATAGTCATTTATATCAATACTTAAATACAATAATATACATACTACGTAATCGATACATTATTCAATCACATAGTTGTGAAAGGCCTTTGCATTGGAATTTTCTATTGGCCCATGACATTTCAGGATAAGCGGATCCTTTCTGATGTCTCAATTTTAATTCCGGGGCTCATAAAGTTTTGTTGAAATTATTATGGTTATGTGAGAATTTATTCTTTAAGATTATCTTTTTTCAAAAAAAAAGGTAGAAATGCATTAATATTACACTAGTCGGCTAGTACTACATTCGTCCTTCTTAATAATATTAAAACCCACATCTAGCAAACATCCCAAATAAAATTAAAAAGCTAGTTAGGTCATTACAAAGGTGCCTTAGTGGGCAATTCTTCCAAAAGAAATCTTGCTTCCTTCTTTGGCCAGATGATTCGCTACTGTATTTTCTTCTCGATAAACAAAGTTGATCTTTACAAGTTGTAGTTGCTTTATAAGTTCTTTGATGTCTTCAAGTACTAGGTCCTGGTGCGGTGTTGCTGCAACCTGCCTGTTAAAACATGAAATAAGAAATTTCGAGTCAGTTTGTATACAAATATTTTTATGTGATCACATAATTTTAAACCATTTTTAAGAGCTAGCAATTATGCCGTATTGTGATCTGTTTTTCCAATAAAATGAGAACTAGCTTTTACAAAAAGACCAGTGTTGTCTCTAATAATTGCTCTTGTGCCAGCATGACCATCAGGTAACCTGGAACCATCAATGTTTAAAGTAAAATGTTCAGGGCCAGGTTTCCATTTGCAAAGACGGGGCAAAGTCTTTTTTTCTTTTTTTGCAGGATAGCAAATTTTATTTTCTTTGAGAGTATTAATTAAGATTGTATGAAATTTAAATTCATTGATCTTTTCATTTCTAAAAATCTTATTATTATTCCTGATTTTCCAAAGTATCCAACAAGAAATAATAATTTGTATTTGATTATCGGAGTTGTGAGGCATATGAAAAAGAGTTTCCATAAAGGTTTTCTGATTGTAATTTCTGATGTTTAACCATCTTGTGAGTCGAGAGGTGGCCGGGCATTGGAGAAAAAGATGTTGAATGATTTCGGGATGTTGTTTGTATAAAATACATGTATCAGATGTTAGGACTTTTTGTTTGTAAAGCCTATCTGCAGTAGGTAATCTGTTGAGAACAGAAAGCCATGCAAAAAACTTAATCCTTGGTTAAATATTGAGGTCCCAAATCTTATTCCAAGTCAGATTGGGTAAGTTTGGTGGTTGGGCCAAATTTGATAGGAAAGCATAAGCCTGTTTAACCGAAAATTTTCCCATATTAGGGTATTACCAGACTAAAAAGTCACTTTTATGGGTTTGTATTGGGATCCCAAGGATTTCATAAACCATATCAATGGGCAAACAATTTTGAAGTTTTTTGAAATTCCAACTTTGACCTGATATGAAGTCTTGTACTTTAGTTGTAGCATTTTCAGAATCTTAAGTTGTATAATCCGCAAGGATTTTTCCAGGGATCTATTGGTCAAGCCAGAAATTAAGTATTTGTCCATTCCCAATTTGACCAAGGAGTCCTTTTCTAAATTCTTTTTGAAGTTTAATAATATTCCTTCAAAATCAACTATGACTTGAAAATTGATATTAAAAAAATACTTACTCTTATAGATAACATACCATAAAGTATCAGTCTGGAAAAAGAGATTTTAAAGGTGTTTTAGTATAAAAGCATTATTAAGAGTATGTAAGTTTCTTATACCAAGTCCGTCATTAATTTTGGTTGGCAAACTAAATTCCAGTTTACCTTCCCTTTAATTTTACCACGTTTCTTCCCATTAAAAAAAATGTCTAATAAGTTCTATAAGATTATCTATATATCCATTAAGGTTTTTGTGGTTCTCAATTTTCTGGAAATTGTTAAATTTGTAATGGTTACATGTTTTGTGATAAATAGTTAGATTTATTGTGTATTTTTGTTACAAACATTGTGTTTTCAATGTTTTGCAACATACTAGTATTAACTCTATGTGAGAATTGATTAAGTTTTCATTAATAATGTCATGTGTTTGCATGGATGCTATATTGATTCAATAAAAAGTGAGTGGTAGACATTTATCGATAATTGAAACCACATCTCTAAAACATATAAATGACTAAATTTTATCGAATTTTCAATCCACAATAGCCAAAATAAGCTTCTTTTTATCCAAAGCAAACACCAACTTCCTACTACCTAAAGATCAACAATTTCCAACTGCTAATCTGTTATAACATCTCAAATAACTATTAGAATGAAGATTTACACACTCGAAATATAAACAGAAAGAAAGAAAAAAAATTATTTATGAGAGCAAAACTCATATATACAATCTTGGTAGCAATTAAGTCCGTGAAGAACTATAAACGCGACATTTGTGAGTTCAAAGGGAAGTAAGAAACTGGAATTGGAGCGCGAACTGATTTTGTTTTACTCTTTAGTTTCTTCGAAGGTGAAGAACTGGAGTTGTGTTTGCTTGAATCAGACACTTGAGGAGACGATAAGGCGAAGCAAGTAAAGAAATTTGAAAAGAAGGCCATGATCAACAAGCTGTATTTAGCTCCTTGGTGGTGTTTCAGTTCAATTCTTTGTGTATGAAAAATGAGTTTTTTAATGGTATGATGATGAAGCTAAGAAAATGTTGGAGGGATTAGTAGTTATGATGGGTGGTATATATAGTGATTAATTGGGAATAATATTTTTTTCTATAATTAAATATCACCTTGATGAGCAAGGAGGAGAAGACAGAGCATACGGTGTTGATTGAGACTTGTTGTGCAACAAAATCCACATTTATTTGACTTGGCTGCTATTAGGATGGTTCCATATGGTTTCTACATTCTAGCTTTCTATAATTAAAATTTAAAAGTGTGCTTGTTTGACCGGATCCATCACCACATTTAACATGGTAAATGATAATGGTTTCTTATTAAAATTTAATAATAATATAACAACAGGCCAATAAATAATCGAAATGTTCAATCGTGAATTAATAAAGTATAAAGAATGAAGTGATTATAAATCAATAAATGTATTATATGGTCTCATAAAAGAATTGTAATTTTTTATTATAAAGTCCGGTTTGAAATACAATTTGAGTTGAGAAAATTTAATTTATTATTTTTATTTAATAAAAAATATTTAAGTTATACTCATTCGAGACATATATACATACAGTTACTTATATGTAAGTAATTAGGCATCCAACGGTAGATAAATTAGCTAATATATTTATTTACGTTCATGACTTGACTAGAGTCTGGACTTTGGAGTAAAGCCCATTTGAGTGTTTTTACTTTTTAATTATACTTTTATATATTTTATACTTTTTCCCGAATTATTAAAAAAATGTTTTATTCTTACACATCTTTTTATTTTTAAGCCCATGTGAGTTTTCGTCTTTTAATTATTTTCTTGAGTAAATTATTTTTTATTTTATAATTTTTAACTACAACTTTTATTTTTATATATTTTTAACAATTATTTAAAAATGCTTTTACAATATTTAAAATTTAAAATCCAAAATTATAATATGAGTGGGACACATACTCCCTCGTAATTTGAAAACAAATCAAAATCGCTAAAGTATGATAATTAGACGGGTGTTATTGTATTGTACTCAAATTGTATAAAGTGTACCTGAAAAAATACCCTTCCACTCTCATCTTCCTTGGTAGGGAAATCAACTAGCTTACTCATACCTTTTTTTTCTTCTTTTCAAACGGTTAAAGGGTGACTCGAACCTCCGACTTATTGATTGGAGATGAAGCATCTTACTAACTGAGTTGCGCTTCGTTGTCTACATCATACCGTCATGTAATGAATGTATTACTTTTGTTGTAGTATATTGGTTGAAATAACATTATATTGTATTGTTAAATGATAAATTAGCTAAATAAGAAATAAAAGAAGTTTAAATAAACATATAAACTAACCAAAAAAATCATTTAGGAATGAAAAGCAAACTATTGTAAATGTTTAATACAAAATGTAATATATAATTATAGATTACAACTTGAGCTAGATTTCCACCGGTGTAGCATACAGTTAAAACGGACTATTCATCCGTTAACATGTTTTAGGGTATTAAAAGAAACTTAAAATTGATACTAACGTAACAGGGACTCAGAGAGTTATAAGACACTAAAGAATATTACATATCATGACCTTAATAGTCCGTCTTATAATTACTCTGTGTCAGTTTATAACATCAAATCACAAGACTTCACACGTGCCGCATTAAAATTCAAGAAGAACTATAAGCGCGACAATTGTGAGTTTATTGGGAAATAAGATACTGGAATTGGAGCGCGTTTCCTCTCCTTGCTCTTCGGTTTCTCTGAAGGGGACAATGAATTCGAGTTTTGCTTGACTGAACCAAATACTCGTGTAGACCACGATGTAAAAATGCTGAAGAAATTTGAAATGAAGGCCATCTTCTAGAGCTTAAAGTGTACTGTGTAAGAAAAATGATCAGTTGATGGAACTGTTAAGTAGTGTATAGAAGTTGAGGGAACTTTTTAATGAAAAATTACTACTTGTGATGGTTGTATTTATAGTGAATCATTGGCTGAAGTTGTTTCTCCTATCTATTCATCAGAGCTTGGTCACCAAGGAAATCAATGTCATTGGTTGTGTGACAATATAAACATTTCTTTGACTTGTTTTATATATGAGTATATATTTGGGCTGTTAATTAGCAATGTTTATGTTTTCAATTAAGGCATGTGGTTAATTTGTAGTGTAATTGCTAACATCCTTGAAAGCCAAAGGTTTAGTACTACTTTTTACAAAGATTGAAGAATTGGTTAAACATTCAACTCAAAAAGTGCAGGAGTTCTAGAGCTTGATTGTTTCAACAGCTTCTACCATAAGTTTAAGTTAATATTCCTCTCCTCATTCTGGGTCGCGTTTACTATTCATGTGCTATAAACCGGAGATATTAATAAAGGATCAACGATGTGATGATTCGCCAAATGAAGCGAACTGTACTTTAGAGCGTAACTTACGTGTCTGATATGAACCGATTAATGAGATGTTAAAGTCATATACACTCCAATGGTGTCCGAGATATTCCCTGAGTAATTGTTGGGCATGTCGAGCTACATTTACAAGTTACAACTTATGAGTATTTCAGCTCTCCAACCCGACCCAATCTCTCCAGCCCCGACACAACCTCTACCAGGGTATCGTGCTTGAGAAGTTGTTAGAGGATATATCACTACAACAAAATTGCCATTTAGTCACGCTAAACACTGTTGATAATTCATGCTTTTAATGATTTAAGTTGATTCAGTGGCATGTAGCAGCAAGTGTCGCTTCAAGTCGTGTGATTAATTCTGTAGTATCACTATTTTATTGTTGTGTGTCACTTTTTGTAGTGCCAAAAACTCTAGATTAAATAACATTGGGGAATGTCATGAATTACAAAAATAGTGGCATTTGTAAATATTATACTATGTTAATTTAGTCACATTTCAAAATGTCGTTGTAACCATTGGACTATGACACTTGAACATGCCACGAAACAATAATCACTGACATGTCATTATACCAGTGTATTCGTGAACCATGATGTTGAATAATAATAATAATAATAATAATAATAATAATAATAATAATTATTATTATTATTATTATTATTATTATTATTATTATTATTATTATTATAACAACAACAATAATAAAAATAAAATTCAATAATAATAATAATTATTATTATTATTATTATTAAATCATCTGAGCATATATAATGTTCTTACAATAAATTAATCACAAAAGATATATTTCGAGTATATTACTTCAATTTTACAAAATTCAATGCCAGTTGGGAAGATACAATTCAAAATAAATCTATCTAACATTCTAATATGAAAGTTACAAACAATTAAAAAAATATGTAATCTACGATTTTGTTTACCACTACCTTTTCAGCTCTATGAATTTAATGTAATAAAAAGCTCGTTACATGAACGCGCATCTTTTCAAATAAGCTAGCTGAAAAGTTAGCTGGTTTGAGAAGCTAATCAAGTTAGATTGTTGGAAAAAAATAATCTTTTTAGCTAGTTTTACTAAACAGGACTGGAATTAGGTATATGCTACAATTTTCTTTTCAGTGATAATAAGCTTAACACACTAAAAGTTAGAAATATTGCTCCATCTCCACCAAGTTTAGGACAGACTTGCTTATGATCAAATTCAGGATCTAGGCTTTGTAAAGACTCTAGGCTCCAGCAAAACTCTCTAGGTATCTCGGTTGTAAACATGTTTTTTGATATGCTTTAGAGAAAGTTCGAACTTCTAAAAAAATGTATAATTAATAAAGTCATTAATATTACTAAGTATTAAATACTCGTCGAATTAGTGGTCTTCAACGTCTTTGAAATGTTATTCTAGTGAAAATTTAATGTGAGATATATGGAGTTGAAAAATAATAAGCTAGTAATATAAATTGACATACAATTTTTCTCCAAGTATTGTAGAATTAATATAAACTCCACATCTCTTTATAAATTTTAACTTTTAAATGAAATAGAATTCTATACTTACATCCTGTTATAAATTTTATCTTTTAAATGAAATAGAATTCTATACGATAAAAGCTTTACGTTCATTTGGTTTCAAATTTCCAGGTTAACACTATATCTCAACTCCATATACATTTTTTAAATGTGATGGAACTACAGAATAAAATTTGCTTTTGATTTAGATCCACGTACTCAATTATAGGGTGGAAAACTAATCAACGTAAAAGGAAGCTAATTAATTCATTGCAAATTCATATAAGTATAATCTTGGCAGCAAACCATCAAACTATTAAAGTCGTCCTGGTACATTCGAGATCGATTGAAGCTCGTACAATAATACAATTGGTATATAGAGCAAAGTCCACAAATCAAGATATAATTATACCGTACGTATACTCCTAAAATTCGATTATAAAAAGTGAGTTGTTGTCATTTCTGCATAATTGCAATCACATCTCTAAAACACATTCAAATTCACCAATTTTGTCCAATTTCAATTCGCAATAGCCAAAACACGATATTAAGCTTCTTATTATCCAAAGCAATACCAATTATCTATAAAATCAACAAATTACAACATCTAAATTGCTACAACATCTCTAATAACAGTTAAATGAAGATTTCTACATTATAAATAAAGAAAGAAAAAAATTATTTATGAGAGCAAAACTCATATATAGTACAATCTTGGTAGCAATTAAGTCCGTGAAGAAGAACTATAAACGCGACATTTGTGAGTTCAAAGGGAAGTAAGAAACTGGAATTGGAGCGCGAACTGATTTTGTTTTACTCTTTAGTTTCTTCGAAGGTGAAGGACTGGAGGTTTGTTTGCTTGAATCAGACACTTGAGGAGACGAAAAGGCGAAGCAAGTAAAGAAATTTGACAAGAAGGCCATGATCAACAAGCTGTATTTAGCTCCTTGGTGGTGTTTCAGTTCAATTCTTGTAAGGCGAAGTGTACAAAAAATGAGCTTTATTGATGTTTTTTTATGGTATGATGATGAAGCTAAGGATTTGATTAAGCTGATAAATTGTTGGAGTGAGGGATTAGTAGTTATGTATTATGGGTGGTATATATAGTGATTAATTGGGATTTAGGAAATACTGGTATATTTTTCATACATCAAATAACACCTTTTCTTTTTTTTCTTTTTACATCAAATATCACCTTGATGAGCAAGGAAATTAGCTTGGCTGATTGTGAGTGGCTGTGTGGCAACATCAACCAACATTTAATTGACTTTGCTTGAATTGGATGCTACCAGGATGCTTCCACATGCATGGTTGATTGTTTCTAGTTTCTACTTTCATGATTATTACACGTTTGCATGTTGACCGAATTGTCTTTGATCAACTCTCTATCAACATGTAACACGGTAAATAGTACGGGAGCCTAATAGTTTAAAATTTTTAACAGCTTCATACTCAAAAAGTTTCACGAAACAGATTATTTTCAATAATAACAGTTAAAACACAGCTTTTACAAATTAAAGGTTACAAAATCCCGAGTAAATTTTCACTCTGTTGCTGAACATCTAGGTCTTCGAGCCATCCTAAGTGATAGTATCTATAAGAAGTGAACAAATCAAGTGTGGTAGGCTAATAGTAATGGTTTCTTATTTTTAGAAAGATAAAATTATTAAATAATATTACAAATGTTAACTCAGCTAAAATTAAACCCGCTTCTTATATTTGTAATTGTAAATGTGTAAATGTGAATTCAAACATATATACTATGCTGGCGTTGCATTTCAACTCTAATAACAAATGTAAATTTTTACAATTTAATTGCTAGTTGTACGTAAATTAAAATAACTTCACTTACATATATTTGCTTCATTAAGTAGTATACAATGCATTAAAGATGGTGATTCAAATTATAGCAATTGTAAATATTTTACTAAACATCAAAACATTCATTTTTAAATGAATCTAAGGAGTATTGATGTTTTAAATTATTGACTATTTCACTAATATATGATTTTTTTAGAAATCTTACCGTGTGATCATGATTTTGTGATTGTTTGACATAGAATCGGAGTTGAATCCGTTTGAATAAATGAATAGTGATCAAATTATAGTAGGATTGTTAAAATTAGTGTTTGATATAGAATTATAATTGAATATAGTATTGTAGGTTTGTTATATAGGTTGTGAAAGAGATAAATGATTTGTGTAAGAGATCGATGATTGGTTTCAATGAGTATTGTAAGTTTGTTATATAGATCGTGTAAATGATAAATGATTGGTGTAACATATAGATGATTGGTTTAAATGTTTATTATATTTTTGATATATAGGTTGTATAAGAGATAAATAATTGACTTGAGATGATTCATCATACATAATTATTTTATTTTGTATTGGGATGAATAGTAGTCCACAAAAAGTAAAATGAAGCTATAGTAAAAACATTTTACTTTCTTCTATTTGAATCTCATGACAAACACAATTTAGTAAAAATCCATTCAAATGAATACTAAGATTCTATGCCACACCCCAGGCCTTAATTTCAAATTTCCATATGTTTTGAGTGAGTCAATTTGAATTAATTCCTACCTATGATCGAATCTAATTTATTCAAAAAAGTTAAAATGGAACATGATGTGGGACAAGTATTATGTAGGTTTGGTCGATTTCACTTAATTAGAATATTCATTATAATCTGAACACTAATTACAATCGTTCTATACTATGTTTCTATGTATGTAGTACGAATACATTGGCCATATACTTGGGGAAAAAACTTCAAGTACTAAAATGCATAGCGAATCAAACGTTATGTTTGAAAATAAAACAGTAAATTTTTACATGAGAACTTAGTAGTTCGCCCCGGCATTACGCGCGCAAATTTACAAGACTTAATTAATACCACTCAAACTATCGCGAAGAACTATAAGCGCGACATTTGTGAATTTATTGGGAAATAAGAAACTGGAATTGGAGCGTGTTTCCTCTCCTTGCTCTTCAGTTTCTTTGAAGAGGACGATGAATTTGAGTTTTGCTTGACTAAATCGGATGCTCGTGTGGATGAGGATGTAAAACAGCTGAAAAAGTATGAAAAGAAAGCCATCGTCTAGAGCTTAAAGTAGCAGTGTACTATGTAAGAAAAATGATAACTTCTGTTGGTAATTGGTAAGTATGATATGGAGTAATGTATTTGGAATGGAAAATTACTACCTGTGATGGTTGTATTTATAGTGAATTATTGGCTGAAGTTGTTTGTCTCCTATCTATTCATCAGCTTGGTCACCAAGAAAACAATGTGATTGGCATAACCTGTGTGTCACTACAAACATGTTCTTGACTTGTTTCATATATTTTGGCTTTATCGTTTGATTTATTCATGTTTTCAATTTAGTCATGAGGAAAATTATTATGTATTCCTATACTACCCGCATTATTTACAAATTCGAACTTGTATTTAAGTCGTCTTTTGTATTCCTCCACAAAGATTATTGAAGTAGCAAAATATTGAACTCAAAAGTGGAGGAGTTCTGAACTAAATTAGGAGGAGTTGCATGTGATGCAGCCGAATGTGCTTCTTCATTGACTATTGCAGTTTCACTGTTCGAGTCGGAAATTTCAATTACAGCAACAATCGGCAGCTAATATGACATTTCACAATACGATTAACATAATCATTTGTTAACATAAACATAGGCATATATATGATAAAGCCTTCATTATTTCATTTCAAAACAACAACACAACAATGATAGAATTATCCAAAATAAAACATACTACAAAGTAGAAACAAACTCAAGCAGATCTCCATTGCTTTGCCCTCTCAAACCCATTCTTCCCATAGTAATAGTCTTCCATAGCCTTGTTAATTTCAACTTGTGTATTCATCACAAATGGGCCACGCTGGACCACAGGCTCATTAATGGGCTGTCCTCCTATCAATACAAACCTCAACGGGCCAGAGGACTTGTTCCAAACACTGAGGCCTTCTCCAGGGCCCAAAACCAATACATAATGGGCCGATGCCGGTTTAGAATTCGGGATGCCGAACAATCCCTCACCTTCAAGTATGTACACAAAGGCGTTCCAAGATTCTGGGATGCTCTGGTGATATTGTGTGCCTGGTTTTAGAGTGAAATCGAGGTACATTGTCGGGGTTCGTGTGCAAACTGGAGATTGTACGCCCATAGATTCGCCTGCGATAACTGTAACTTCAACACCGTCTTTTGTTGCAGTTGGGATGTCTGCTTTTAACAATTCTTGATACCTTGGCTCAATCCTGCATTTTCAAGTCAATCCTTTAGAACTTGTAAAATAGTTAAACCATTTGGAGCCGAACGTTGATGCATAATGTATCTAGTTTTGTTCATGAGTCATGACGGTTGAGCTTTGAACTCGTGATTAAGTATAAAGTATCGATAAAAAAAAACTCACATTTTATCTTTGGAAGATAGATTGACCCACAATTGAAGACCCAAGTTAGGACCTTCCCCTGCAGGCATTTCCGAGTGAACAATGCCCCGTCCTGCAGTCATCCACTGCACATTTCCAAACAAGAACATGTGTTAGCTGCCACTGAAGTTCAAAAGGTATACTAGTATTTTATCCTTGAACTTGGTGACTTAACCCTTCGAATTAGCAACATAGCGAGCTAGTCAAGATACAGCTATATCGCGCACACAATATAAAATTCACTAAAGTAGACCGGGCTTATGAACTTTTAGCAACTCAAGCACAAACCTGCACATCACCCGCATTTATCGTTCCCTTGTGCCCTGCAAAATCTTGATGAGTAATGCCTCCCTGCATTTAGAACACACATATCTCAGTCTAGTGTCCAAAATTGAGCACTAAGATTTAAAGTAAAGTTTTAAATGCAATGAAATTACCTTCAACATGTATGTCACAGTCTCAAATCCTGTTTGAGTTCAGATTAACAATGTGTGAGCAACATAAGTTTGACCAAACAAAATAACATGCACAATGTGTAAAAACTTAGTTCACCTCTGTGAGGATGATCAGGGAATCCAGCAGGAGGTGAAACTGTAAAACCAAACAAAGTAAAGAAAAAAAAGTTAAAAATCATTGTACTTAGATGCATATACTGCTCAAGTGCCTAGAGAAATATATAAACCACGAAGTTCTAAGAATTACCCTCAGCTTCATCTAACAATAGGAAGGGATCCAAGGATCTCAATTCGTGACTGCAAGCATAAAACGACAACGAATTAGCTAGGTACGTGATACTCATGTTATATCAATTTTATAAGTTACGAGACATTCAGACGTGTAAATTTTAACTGTGGAGTGTCACGTTATTCATTTTCGTTCATGGGACTAGTTTAATATCACACAAGACTATACAAGTAACATAGCAAAACGATATCAAAAGTATTAGTCCGTAAATATGTAGTATGAAGTTAAAATCGTGAAAGTCAACAAAAAGTTGTATCAAAAACTTTATCGACGGTAAAATTTGGTACCTGCCAATGCTTCTTCTAACAACAGCACCATCACCTTCGTTCTGGGCTACTGCCAAGATCTTCTTGGTTACCAATCTAGGCTGGTCAAATCCTACACCTTGATCCATTACAGACATGATTCTTTTCTTTCCTTGAGAAAAATGAACTTTCTGGCTTTTGTTTTCTTCTCTTGAAGCTTGAGCAGATGTTAAGTGTTGCTATAGTATTAGTGCTTTCAAGGGAGAGAAGTATTTATAATCACTTTCAGACTCTTCTTCGAAGCACAAAAGGCTGCTTGAAAAAGGATAAGGACATGAAAGAAGATTAGAAATTTGCTGATGGATTGATGGCGTATTTGAATTCGTTTGCAATGACTATGAATATGTGGAAGAGTTGACCAAACAGTAGTAATTGGTCTACTCACTTATGTAATAGTGACGATATGATTGTTTGGTTTCATTGTATACTCTCATGATTATAAACTCGGTTGGTAATACGTTCTTCCTCTGATTAATACGTTGAAGATTTGAATTATTTTAATATTTAAAAAGTAAAATAAAAATCTCCTTCAATTGAAGAATATAATTATAATAATTTATAAATGAAATTTTAAATAATACTAATTTGGGATAAAATGAATAGATTCAAATTACATGAAGTTGAGATTGACTGTTCGGCTCCGCTGTTGAAACGCGAAGGCTGCTGCTTTTCTTTGGCATTTATAACTTTGTTTTGTTTTAGTCTGTTTCTAGTTTGCTTTGTTTTCTTTTCGTAGACTCTGATGTTGCTTTTGTCATCCCTCAAATATATGAATATTATTGTTGGCACATGATAATACAAGTTCTTCCTGTTGTGAAAAAATGTATTGAATCGGAAAAGCGCACCTTGAACTTAAATTTCTACTTGCAGAGCTAGAAAAGCGAGGTTTAGACCTCTTTAAGACCAGTTTAACTTGAACAAACCGGGTATCAAATCAACTCAAGTTTAGGAGTACAAGGAGAGTAAACGTAATAAGATATGGTGGGTGACTTACCTCCCAAGTATAATAAATGGAACTATATATAGAGTTGGTCGGGAGAACATATTCCCCTAAATTCTGGACTACTGTTCGTGTCAACACGTGGTCCGGATTATAGGAATAGTCGTTCATCATGAAGCCAGGCTCGGACCTGTTGTAAGCTCTAGGTTGGGAAACACTTCTGGGCTTGTACGTCTTGACTTCCTTCATAATCCGTACCGAAGTCTCTAGGTCGGATCCCTGAGCTTTCGGATATAACTCGGACCTTTAGACTTCTTTAACAATCCGTACCGAAGTCTCTAGGTCGGAACTCCGAACTTTCGGATATAACTCGGACTTGTAGACTTCTTTTACAATTCGTACCGAAGTCTCTAGGTCGGATCCCCGAACTTTTGGATACGAATTGGATTTCTTCTTATGCCAATCAGGATAGAGCAGCTTTGCCTAATTTGTCTCCTTCTGTTGGTAATTCGTCTTCTTGACCTTAGTACAATTCGCTTATTTCTAATTTAATTTATGTTAGTTCGTCCGAATTAGGAGAAACTGATTTAGTCATAACAATTCCATTTACGAAGAAGAAAACTGAAGAGAGTAAAGTGGGAACGAGATTGACGGAGGAAGCAGTTTGTTTCGTTCAAGTGGTAAGGCCGAGATTGAAACTGGTTTTAAAGTGGGCCTGGTCGTGGAGGCCCAGATCCAGTGAAAAAGCAGCCCAATAGCAACGTTTTTATCGGGTATAAATTCCAATCTAGGATTTTTCACCTCCTACTTGTCCATTTCCACAGCAAATAGAAAGTAAACTTCATTTCAAACTCAACTCAAAAAACCGTGAAAATGTCAGGCATCTTCCGAAACTCCAGGTCTCTCTACTCCGCCGTGAAACCCAATGTCGCCGCCCCTAAGAAAGTGACCGGAATCATGAAAGAAATGACTATTTCTCCAGTCCTCGCTAGCTTCGTTGGTGCACCTAAGAGCTCCCGTCCTGAAGCTGTGAAGAAGATCTGGGAACACATCAAGGCCAACAACCTTCAGGTTTACTCTTTAAATCTCATTACCTTTTTCGCTACTCAAAATCTTTCTTTCTTTGTGCTCACTTAGTCAGTTAGTCTTACTCTGATTACTGCATTACATTGTGCTTTGTTTTCATGGATATTTTTTCCCTAATACTCAATTTTCCATTGTTGTTGGACTTGGGGTTTTAATACTAAGCTAGATAAACAAGTACTATATAATGAATGGACTGTGTAGAATATGATGTTAGAAAGGTTAAGTTTGATGTTGTGGTTATTGTGGAGTGAGTATATGGATTTCTGAGTTGCTGTCATTTATGTATTAATTTGTGAGCTAATGCAATAATGATTACTTTTCATCATGTTTGTGTTCCAGTAAGATTTGTCATCTAATCTATTATTACCTTGTCAAAATTTAACATGTATGTCACTTGTTTAGAAAACATAAATAAATTGTCAGCTACAAAGCCTTACTGTTAGTTAGTGATGGCTTACTCAATCGATAAAATATTAGAAATCGGAACTATTTTGTTGTTTTCATTCTCAATTGTACTGTTAGAATGTTTCTGTACAGTATGTAGCGTTGCTTTTGTTGTTGCTTGCTCTCCATAGATCATGACGTTACTAATTTGTTTGTGTTATATCATATGTAGTAGCATTGCTATGCTGAGACAAGTTTTCTCTCTTATTATGTATGTATTTGATCTCAGAATCCGACCAACAAGAGGGAGATCAACTGTGATGCCAAGCTGAAGAGGCTATTTGGTGGAAAAGATAAGGTTGGGATGTTTGAGATGGCAAAGCTCATCTCTCCCCACTTCGTGAAGGCTGCTGCTTAAACGCTGATGATGTCTATTCTCCTGTTACTCGTGTCGTGTAGTTAACTTTTGTAGTTGCACAACTATTCCTGAGACTTTTATTCAGATGAAGTGCTCAAGTATGTTCATATGGTATCATTTTGGTAATATTAACAGGTACCTGGCGGCTTATTTTCGGCTTTTATGTGATGTACTCATAAACTATTGCACCTTGGAAGTGTGTTTGGAATTTGCATGAAGTATGGAATGAACTAGTTTACTTGTCATATGTTTGTTGTAAGAGCATCTTGTTGTTTTGTGCTCTAATCGAAAAACAAGAAGCTCATAACCAGCAACTTTCCAGCAGAAAGATATATAAAATTAAAACAATAAATGGTAGATCTATATTTTTTGATTTATTCATTCTGTATTTAATGGTGGTATGAGAAAACTGTATATATAATCCGAAGCCATAAAACTACAGACCGTATAAACACGATATTGTGCGGATAGACATGATATTCATTAATACATGAAAATTATAATTTTGAAAACACCCCTATTAATTTAGCAGAATTACTTGATTGGATGGCATAGAATTTTAATTGCATTGTTTCAATTCGAATAAATTTTTTTGTGTAATTTTTCTATACAAACACGCAATACAAATTGAAACAATTCAATTTGAATTCTACATCAAACAATTTAAAATTTCAATTTAATTAATTGAAATATAATGAATTATATTTGATATTTTATCGAGATGAGTTGTGGTGATTCATTTTTCGTGTACATAAATCGATTGTGTCCGAGTTTGAGTTTTATCATAGTTTTTTAATTAAGACTCAAGCGTTCAATCTCAAATTTTAATTAACTTAATCATGTAATTTTCATAAGCGAAATTAATTATTTTTTATTATTATAAAATTATTTATTACTTACTGTTGTTACATATAAGTCCCAACACTAAATTTTATATGTTTGCGAGTTAATTACACATACTTATTCTTTTACATGTGTACTTATTAAATTCGAAAATAAAATTATATTGACCGAGATCGATTCTGCCTCAAGAATTGAGTGAAACCGCTTCCCTAATCCCAACCCTAATGTTATAAACTTACAGACCTTCAAACCTTCACCCTCCTTTCTTCTCCAACTTCACTGGTTCTCTTCCTTACCAGCCGTAAGTAGAGAGCTTCTGCAATCTCTCACTCTGATTCTCTACTTACCTTCCAAATTCCATCAGGTTAACCTCATTCCACAATCGCCCAACCTTCAATTGCTTCAATTGCCATTTATTTGCATACAAACGTTTTCCACTCTGCGAATTTGCCGCACCTCGCCGGCGGTGACGAATTTTCAGCCACAAAGGTCCCGAATTGACTGAAATTGGCTGGTAAACAAAGAAACTACAAACTATTTATCTTCCTGATTTTCTTATTTAGTAAAACCTTAAACCCCAGCTAAAACCCTGAGCTGCAAATTAAAAGGTCCACCTTTGGGTTTATTGTAAACTTATAAAGCTTCTGCTTGTCAGTTACGATGGGTTCGAGAAGCAAGGCAATCATGAGAAAGTCGTGGCCGCCACACCTGGCGGAAGAGAAGGACTATGAGTCTATGCGGGAGCTTTTCAAGCACCATATCGAATCGTTCGACTACATGATCGATAAGGGAATTGATACAATGTTGTCCAACGTTAAGCCTGTTGAAATTGTTGATTCCGACAACCATAGCAAGCTTAGAAATATCCTTTTGAAATGTTGATGATTTTTTGTTTGTTTGTTTGGACTTGATTGTTTTTGTGATATTGATTGTTAATTGCTTGCTTTGTCCTATTTTCTAGAAAGCTGCTAGAAGAGATAATTGTGGTCAGCTTGTTTTTCGGTTGGTATTGGTTTGTGCTCTGTGTTTTCTGTTGGAAGTGCTGGATTAGGCTTTACTATAGTGTTCTTAGAATTCAAATGGAGAGAATGAAGTTGAGTGGGTTTTTTCTAGAATTAGGAAAATCTAGTGAAATGAGCTGACGCATGTAATTGTTTGAAACTAGTATGAATTTGATCATGCGTACATATACATTGAAAACAATGTTAAGGGGTTTGGATTTTGTTCTTGGAATTTAGTTACTGCATAATATTGTCACTTGAGTTAGTGGTGTGATCGTATAGCTGGAAGACATATCATTTTAGAAGCATATGGACTTCGTACCATTCATTCTAGCGTGGTTGAATTCTCTTCAATCGCTGTGACGCTCTTGTTGAATACTTCAATTAGGAGCTCTTTTTTTTTTTTTCGTTGTCACTTTCCATGTTTCTTTCATCATCATTCCCCAAGTGGCTTCAGTTAGGCTCCCAGAACAAGCTGGATAAAGTGTGTGTGTGTGTGTGTGTGTGTGTGTGGGTGTGGGTGGCTGGGATGTATGCAGTCTGTCCACTGCAGTTGCGGACCTATTATCGAAAAAGGCACTACCATGTCCCACTTCATAAAATAAATTAAACTTGATTTTGAGAGTCATTTTGTAGTCTGTTATATCTCCAAACAAAAAGAATAAATGAATCTTTGGCCCCAGCAGAATGGAGAAGGCATGTTTTATAATTATTTTGAGAGGCATGTTTTATAAAGAATAAAAGAATTGAGAGGCATGTTTTATAATTATTTTGTTTTATTTTATGCTTAAGTAGTTTTTCTAACTGAAAGTTGATCCTTAACCCATGTTATACTCTGGTGTGGAAGCTCCGAGGTGTATCCTCCTTCAAAGGAACGCTCTACAGGCACGTCAGATGTTTTGTATCCTTTTGAGGTACACTTTTGTACTCTAATAAATATCTGGGTAAATCACCTAACTACTAAGAAAGGATTATCACTTTCATCATTTTTGTGCATGTGCTGTTGGAGCAGTGTAGACAAGCTAAACTCTCATATGACGGGAAGTTCTATGTGGACCTTCATCTTCAGTATAATGAAGGAGTCATCCTGAAGCAAAAACTGAATTTTGGCAGGCTTCCTATCATGTTGAGGGTTAGTAACACACAATTAGTTGCTGGCTTTTTAAATATGCTACATGTCCCATTGTCATCCAAGTAAAATAATCCTTCTTGATTGCAGTCCAAACTCTGTAACCTGAGCGCTTCAAATGATCCCAAAAAATTAGTTTCCCGCAAAGAAGAACCATCAGAAATGGGAGGGTAAGGCACCTCTCTCACTGCCTTACAGTTCATCCTACATATGGATCGTTAAATAATATCTTCTTCTGCGTTTGATTTTTCTACAGATACTTCATCTTGAATGGGCTTGAGAGACTTTATAGGCTTATTATATTGCCGAAGCGAAACTATGTAAGTAAAGGCTTCTTATTTATAATTACTGAATGCAGGCATATAAGAAAGCTGTCTAGGTTTAATCTAGCCATTAGTCTTGTTATTCTTAAGTGAATTACTTCAAACAAAGTAAATTTTGATCTACCTAATGATTTACTTACTCGCTTGTCTTAATGTATAGCCAACAAGCATGGTGAGGAATTCATTTCGTGAACGACGGGAAGGTTTTACTGATAAAGCTGTCGTCATAAGGTTCTTTTTCTTTCAAATCATTTTGATCTATAACCTTTTGTGGAATTTAATATTTAAAAAGCAACATTGTTGCATCAGACAATAGGCATTATATGAGAACTTTGTTTCTTCACATAGTTGATGTGGACGTGCCATTGGCTATGTATTTTCTTGTGTCAAGGTACTGGGTCATTTGGACTATAATATAGAGTATCAGTTTTTGGTGGTTCATGATTTTTTTTCTGTGTTTCGCCCTTTTGTTGCGTGTAAATGTTAATGCAAAACATCTCACTTGTCTGCTATTCATGCCATGTAGTAGTCCATTTTTTACACCTCACCTCTAATACTATCTCATTCTATTTTTGGACACCAGATGTGTGAGGGTTGACCAGTCAGCTGTGTCGATGAAACTGTATTACCTTAGCAATGGAAGTGCAAGGCTTGGGTTCTGGTGAGATATTATTCTAACAATGGACCTTAGCATCTTTATCATATAATAGAGAACTCATTTCGTTTATTTTCCAGGATGAGTGGGAGGGAGTATCTGCTTCCCGTTGGAATCATATTAAAGGTGCCCTGATGGTTTAATGTCTCCTTTTTTTTTTTTTTTGTTGAAACGCAAACAGGTTTTATTAATGACCTTTTAAAACAATACAATTATAACAAGAGATGCTTAATCCATGGTCTTCCACAACTCCACCTATTACAATTAATTTTGAAACCAAGAATATCTAAACCTCATTCTAATCATGCATGTTGTACACCGACATCATGACAATGTATTACCAAAATCACTCCTCATGTATTCACACAAATTGTCTCCTTTCAGTGCTTGTTTTAATTGAAATGTTTGTATGTTCTAATTTTGCTCCTGCAAAAGCGAATCACAATGTTCTCTTCGTCCAAATAATAGTTGGAATGTCATCTGTTTGAGATAGTGATTATGTACTCTTTATTCTTTATCATAGGACACTGTTTGATTCCTGATTCTCTTTCCAGACCTTCCTTTAATTTCCATGGATGGACTTGGAATCCTGGAGACATAATTTTTTTTTTTATAGAAGTACCAAGTCTAGGAGTGATTATAGATAACCATGAGAGCAAGGTAAATCAATTATGTAATTTACTGGTGGAGCAAACTGGAAGTGGTAGAAAAATCTCAGATTAATAGGGAGAGTTGTATTCAGTAGATATATAATGCTACAAGACTTGCAACATTTAATTGGGGTTAAATATATGGTGGCATCTTCTCTTCTCACCAGCTTACCTTTTGCAGGCTCTAATTGAGACAACTGATCATGAAATCTACTTGAGCTTGACATGTTGCTATAAAGAGAAGTATGACCGGGCCAAGGGTTCTGTTGGCACTCAGCTTATTGGTGAAAGAGCTAAAATAATTTTGGATGAACTTCACAATATGGCACTATTCACTCAAGCCCAGTGTCTGCAATATATTGGTATTGTCCCTCTATTAAATACAGTCTTGCATGTTTTAATCTGCATCAATCTAATTTGTTTCGTTTTCTAGGGGAACATTTCCAGCATCTTATCACAGGATTAGAAAAAGAAAGCTGCTCAGCTGTAAGTTTATGTAGTTTGTGGATTAATTTCTTTTGCATGAAATAAAAGAAATATCCTAGTGTACCTACGCTGCTTATGGCATGTACTTGAGATTCTCAATCGTTTTTTTTGCTTTTCATTTTCTTCTCAGGTAGCTAAATCTCTGTTAAGAGATTATATATTTGTACACCTGGATGGGAATGTTGACAAATTTAATCTGCTTGTGTAAGTGCCACTGATTTCTTTGTTTGTCTGTACATCAGATTCATATACAAGTTGATACTTCTCTGCCTATTTATTCGTGCTATGCTTTTATGTTCATCCGTTTTATTCTGTTAGTACTCATATATGTGCTGGTTTAGCTTCATGCTGCAGAAGCTATTTTCTCTAGTTGACCAGACTTCTGTACCAGACAATCCAGATTCTTTACAAAACCAAGAAGTTCTGTTGCCTGGCCACCTGCTAACTATCTACTTAAAGGTACCTTGTTTAACACACTCAACGTTGTTCTGCTTGGATAGCTCAACTTTTGTCCCGTTGATATTCATTGATGCATGTATGGTCACAATTTAGATTCATTGGACTTGCATTGCACATTTAATTTGGAATAGACATAGAAACATTCTCAGCTGAACCATTCCAATATAGCCTGCTGTATACGGTAACGATTCTGCTTTATTGTGTACCCAGGAAAAAATACAGGAGTGGCTTCTCAATGTGAAACGGGCTCTTCAAGAGGCAGTTGATAAAGTTGATAATTCTAAGAAGTTTGAATTGGAGAGTGGTATGCCGTGTCTTCCTTAAGAGATAGTGCACTATTCCATGCATTTGCAATGTTATGTAATCAGTTTTAGTTATAAAAGATATCGAGTCCTAATCTTTTTGCTTTTCTCATTCTATATGCGCTTGGAGATTCTCTATAAGTATTTCATATGGGTGTCTCTTACCATCAGAGTTCCTTGTTTTGGTCATTCGCAGTACAAGACATCATGAAGGTAATCGAGAAGAATTCACCTAAGCAAATAGGCGCAGGTATTGACAACTTTCTGAAGACAGGAAGGTTGAATACAAAGTCCGGTTTAGACTTGCAGCAGGTATATCTGTCGTGTATACCTGCAGTTTTGGGAATGTCAATTCCCGCATGATGACATACTTTTTTAAGGCATAGTTATTCCAGCATTGATTATATTTTATTTTGCTTCACTGTCATGTTCCAGCACAGTTGAGACCACTTTGACTTTTGAAAGTGAATATGATATATAAAGGTTCAATGAAGAAGCCTTACCATGTATAATACATGTTGCATACCATATAGTAGGTTATCCCAACATATTTGGAAGAGGTGGTTCTGCTTGAACTTCATAGATATCACCATTTAATTCATAAAAGACATGCACGGTATACCATAAACTTGCAAAGTGCTATAATGGCCACTTTTACATTTTTTTTATGGCACTGGACTTGCGTGGAAATCATTCAATTGTTTACTTGAATTTGTGTTTTGAGACCATCATGAACTGTTCGTCTGTGATGTTGGGACTTGTATTCTGGAGACATCCTAGTAAGCCTAAGCTACATAATTTGATTATTTATGGTCGGCAACCTCCTGAGCTGCTCAGCAGTGAGTCTGGTGATGTTAGGACGTGGACTATAGAAAAAACAGAATTCGATTACTTATGGTTTATCGATCTGTCTAGGCTTTATTGATCATTTTCACTTGCAATAGAACCAATTATGCAAATTGTTGCCTGCCTGGTTTTCCATTGTTTCTGGTGTGTTTGAGTTACTCATACTTGGTTGTGTGTATAATAAATGCATGGGGGGACATTCAATGAAATATATCACTGGGAAAATGTTACTTTTATGCTTTGTATACAATATCGCAAGAGTAATTTCACATGCTTATGCAAGCTCTGGAAGGGTATGGTATATAGCTACTAATTTATTTTATTTTTTGTTTATGTTTTTAATACTCCTGCTCAGAGAGCTGGATTTACAGTCATGGCTGAGAGACTGAACTTTCTGCGTTTCATTTCACATTTTCATGCTGTCCATCGTGGTACTGCCTTTGCTGGTCTTCGTACAACAAGCGTACGAAAGTTGTTGCCTGAGTATGTTCTGTCCCCTACTATAAATAGAGTAGTTATTTCTTATTTGTATTCTTACCCCTTGTTATCTCTCATGTTACTCTCCCCATCTCATTTTTATATCTACTTTTTCGCACAGGTCATGGGGTTTTCTTTGTCCTGTTCACACACCTGATGGGGAGCCATGTGGACTGTTGAACCACATGACTGTCTCTTGCCGTAAGATTGTAACCAAGTTTCATCATCTTTATATTTGTGCTATTAGTAGATAATTTGTTGTGGCATGTTGTGCTACAAAGAGGGGTAATTGTAGCTCAAGGGCACCAAAAAATAGGAAAAAGAAGCATATATTGATTTCATAACATTTCTTTACTCTTTTGGCAGGCATAACTTCAGATTACAACTCCAATGGGAAAATAAGGGATGTTCTTGAAATTCGGAAATTGATTTTGCAAGTTTTGGTAAGTATTGGAATGACTCCATCACTGCCAAAGCTCGTACAAGCTGGTCCCCCTGAAGTTCTCTCTGTTATGTTAGACGGTCGTGTTGTTGGTAGTTTTTCATCTGATAACATACAGAAAGCTGTTTCTCACCTGCGGAGGTTAAAGGTGGCCGCGACATCCGTGGTGGGTACCTATTCTTTCTTATCTCAACACAATTTGATGTATAGATGCGGTACTTACTCTCTGCAGCACAGATACCTGAGGATCTTGAGGTGGGCTACGTTCCTCTGAGCATGGGTGGGGCTTATCCTGGTTTGTACTTGTTCACATCTGCATCCCGATTTGTTCGGCCTGTCCGGAATATCTCAATTCCAAAAGAAGATAGCAACAACATTGAGCTCGTTGGGCCGTTTGAACAGGTATGTGTTATTCTGACTTCATGTCTTCCTAGGTTTACTTCATCAAACACGAAGATCTGGTGTGGCACTAACAATCAACATTGTCTAGGTCTATATGGAGATAAGTTGTCCTGATGGTGGAAGTGGTGGAAGGAGAGATGGTTTTCCGGCTACTCATGAAGAAATTGATCCAACTGCAATATTGAGTCTTGTTGGAAATCTAACACCATTTTCTGAACATAACCAGAGTCCTCGTAATATGTATCAGTGTCAGGTCATTTTGATGCTTAATTCTGTACCTTTTACTTATAATGGATTACAAAGGTTTGGGTTTTGACATTCATCTCGGTCACCTTGTAATAGATGGCAAAACAAACAATGGGTTTCTCTTGTCAATCACTAAATGCCCGAGCAGATCAAAAGCTGTATCATCTTCAGGTTAGTCCTGATTGTTTCTTGTCCATAGTGTTTGTTAAAGTTCCTCCTGTATATTCTTTTATTATCCATTTACTTGTTAAAAGAAAGTTCTTTATTGTTTTATGCCTGTTCAGAAGTGATAATTTTGACCAGCCAGAAGTTAAAAAATTTAATTACATTCACAAACACTGCTTTACTGAAGAATTGTATGTTTCATCACCTGGGATTCTCTTGGGAGAATCTAGTAATTTGGAAATCGCAGATGTACAGAAATAACTAAATTGCTTAATGTACAAGTCAAGTATAATAGGCATCCACCTAGCATGCAAAATGCTGCAGCATAAACTTCATGGATCGCTAGGAGATTATATAGGATTTAATGGAATGACCAGCAGTAATAGGATTTGTCTATTTCAAATGTAGCCAAAGATTCATTTGTTCCTGTGGCTTTGAGATATAATCGACTGAATCAAAATGGCTCTCAAACCCTTCTTTACTTCACTTCCTGAAGTATAAGATGTTAGTCCCATTTTGGGTATGGGTCAATTGGAAGCAGCCTCTCAGTTATTGCAGGGGAAAAGTTGTGTACATCTGGACCCCCAATTACGCCTTGTTGTGCAACTCTCTCAAGGCACTTGGGAACGATTATCTAGGTTGTGTGATTTTCTAATTTGGAAGACACCCAAAGCCTAGATCCCAAAGAGAGAAACAAAAATAGCGGCTGTCCATGTTTCTACCCTCATCAGGGTTAGTAAGTCGGGGGCAAAATTGTAATTTTGGCCCCCAAATCCCTCTTAATCACCCTGAATTCGCTCTTAAATCCTAATACACTTAATTCGCCAAATTGTAGCACGGCCGCTACGCACACAATCCATTACTTTGGATGTGATTAGTTGTTATCGATGTTGCTCCTTGGGATCTGGTTATTTTTATAACACAATATTTTATTGGTCTTAATGTGATTTCATTTCTCACTTGATCTTACCTGATGTTCTGGAATGTTGCTGGCAGACTCCACAAACCCCGATTGTTCGCACTAAGACATACACGAAGTACAATATAGATGATTCTCCATTGGGGACCAATGCGATTGTAGCGGTTTTAGCTTACTCAGGGTAAACTTTCAAACACATTTTGTATGATTGTCGTGTTTGAGAATTATGTTTCATGTTTTATCCTCAACTTATACAGATACGATATGGAGGATGCCATGTTGCTAAATAAATCAGCTGTTGAGCGTGGAATGTTCCGTGGATCCATATATCAGGTCTGGCGTGTTTAAGATTTTTGTTTAAATTAATATATTTGACATGGGATGCTAAACATTGCTGTCTATTACTCTCTAGATTAGCACACTGTTGTGTTGCATGTGTTGTAGATGATCTTTCTCAAATCCTCCTAAACAGGGTTTCTTGCAGTCGGGGGGATTAGGCAATAGATTGAGACATTAAGTTTAGAAAGTTACAATATTATCTATTAAAATACTGAATATGTCAAGAGCAGTTGGGTATGTTTAGTCTTGTAGCATGATAAATGGTATAAAATGTTGAATTTTCAGGCATCTAAATGACTTATAGTAGTAATACAATACTAGATGATTGTGTAGGATTTGGTGAACTATATGGACCTGATGACAAATGCAGTTTCTTAAACGACCTTGAGGAACTTCTATACATCACAAGAAATTGAGTATTGTGAATACAGAGAGTACTAGAAGAGTTTAAGTATGATTGTTTGATGGATCATGGTGCCAGTTCTAATTATTTCTGTAAGAACTATCAGTTGATTGAGTAATATCTTCTCCTCGATATGCTTCGAGAGCTAAAATTGTAGTGTAGAGACTATATTTCTTATTGTGATAGGAAAAACAACTATGTAATATTTGATACTCCCTCCGTCCCAGCTTCATCTTCTCGTATTCCATTTTGGTCCGTCCCAACTTCATTTTCCCATCCCTTAAATGGAAAATATCTCTCATACTTTATATATTATCTCTCCTACTTTATTTACTTTCTCCCCTACTTTATCACATCACTCTTTTTCCTACTTTATCACCTTCTCTCCTACTTTATTCACTTTTTTCTTAATACCTGAGCCCGGGGCCATGGGAAGTTCAAGTTGGGAAGGATGGAGTATATGACTTTGTTGATTCCGAGTCCTTTATCTGCAGACAGAAACAGTTGATTTAAGTGAACCAAAGAGCAAGTCAGGTGGTAACCAAATATATTTTGGAAGAAGCAATCTGGACAGGACAAGTCATCATGTCATTGATGCTGATGGTCTCCCCTTTGTTGGGCAGGTGATCCTTTTTATATTTTTTCCCTTGTACTTTCGTTTTTCCTAATTTGTTAACTAATTATTCAACCTCCTTGTTGCAGATGATAAGACCTGGAGAACCATTATATAGCACCTACAATTCGACTACAAATAAAGTTAGACCCCACTCACTGAAATATTCAGAACCCTACTTCGTCGATTATGTTGCTACTGACGTTAAAAGCAAAAGGCATATTCAGAAGGTATTTACATTTAACACTGTATTGGGACCTCTTGTGCTATTCTGAAATTGAGTACCCCTTGAGTTGAAGATTTTGATGATCCTGTTTTAGATCTCTGCTCAGATGAAAGAAAATTATTCTAGTTTGCATCTGTCCTTGTTTTTATCTTCCCATATTTTTTTACTTTAAAGGATTTAATATGATAATGGTCCCAATACCTCTTTCCAAGTTATCCTAACTGTTTCTTTATTTCACTGGCATGGTTCTGTCATATAGCCTTTTTGCATTTAAAACAAATGTTGCCTTTTGGTTTACCTCTCATCCATATGAGTGAGCAGGTTATTTGGCCTCGGTTATATTTAAGTGCATCATCTCTGAATTCCTTTTAGTCAGTTAAGATGTCATTCAGTCATTGTTACTTTTTTAGCATGTTATAAAAACTCTCTTAGTCTTACTAATACGTATACTTCTCTTTTGTGAAAACTAAAGATATTATCGAAGTGAAGGGGACTGAATAGAGATTATTACGGTCATATTCTGGCGTTCTATCATTCATTTTTTTGGGCCCTTTGGCGGGATTTCTAGGCTGCTCAGTTTATTTAAAATGGGATTACCTCGTAGAATTCAAAGAAGGTTCAGTCATCCTAGTTATAGTTATAGGTTTTCATATACTAGCATGTAGCATCTTTATTCAGTATATCATAGTACTGCTTAAACTAAGTTTCTTTCAAGGATTTGATGCTTAGAATATGTATATATTGCATCTTTCTTGCAGGCAAACATACGTTTAAGGCATCCTAGAAATCCGATAATCGGTGATAAATTTAGTAGCAGACATGGGCAAAAGGGTGTTTGTTCTCAGCTATGGCCAGATATTGATATGCCGTTTTCAGGAAATACTGGAATGAGGCCCGATCTTATAATCAATCCTCATGCATTCCCTTCCAGGATGACCATTGCTATGCTTTTAGAATCAATGGCTTCTAAGGTATGATCAGTAAGCACGATTATTTTTGTTAACCAAGGTGGTGGATTTTTTTTTCACTGCACCTCTGTGATTTGTAATGTTAGGGTGGCTCCTTGAATGGAGAATTTGTTGATGGAACACCATTTCGGAGCTCAGTGGAAAATACCACTGATGATCCACTGGCTTCACGTGTGAATGAGTTCGGTTCTGTGTTGAAGGAGCATGGGTTCAATTACTTTGGAAATGAGGTACTATACAGTGGATTTTATGGGACAGAGATGACTTGTGAAATATTTATGGGGCCTGTATACTACCAGCGTCTCCGGCATATGGTTTCTGATAAATTTCAGGTACAACCTCTTCTAAATTTTCTTTTGCACTCTCTTTCCAAAGAAATAGGACGGGGTAAGAAAATTTGAGGGAAAGTTGAATTATCTGTCTTTTCATGTATTCCGTGCTTCAGGGATGTTGTGCATCATTATCCCTACTGAAAGAGTGTAATATGCTGCACACAGTGAGAGGGAATCTATGTAAAAACCCATGTACAGGCCTTTGTGAAATTTACTCTTGAATAAAGCAATTTGCCAAATGTGTAGTCACAGTCCCTATTTTGTACTCTTATCATATGATTACCAAATTACATATTCTGAGAAGAGATTGCTTGTTGAGCTTGTTTGAGCCTTTGAGGAGTGAAGTTTCCTATCATGCACTCTGATTACTAGAGAACTTGCAAGGCTATTATGTAACCTGGTGTCATTTGTTTTTAGGTCCGTTCGACGGGGATGGTTGATCAGGTCACCCGACAGCCCATTAAAGGAAGAAAGCGTGGTGGAGGTATCCGGTTTGGAGAAATGGAGCGCGATTCTCTTTTAGCTCATGGAGCTGCATACTTATTACACGATAGGCTTCACACAAGTTCCGACTATCATGTTGCAGATGTTTGCTCCATTTGTGGAAGCATATTATCAGCCAATATCGTTCAGTCACCTGCAAAGAAAATACGAGATAAAATGGGCACTGGGCTTCCACCCATTCGATTACCCAAAAAGGTTAAATGTGTGTCCTGCAATACGAGTAAAGGAATGGAGACTGTTGCTATGCCTTATGTCTTCAGATACCTAGCCACAGAATTGGCTGCCATGAACATAAAGATGACTCTCCAGTTAAGTAATGGAAGAGGAGCTTGAAGAATCTGTCTAACTGTATATTAGCTTAGCTACCCATAACACTTGTTTATCTTTTGGTGTTTCTTACTAAGTTTTGTGGCTTGGCTTAAAACATGTTTATTAACTAGGCATGCTGATATCATTCAGTTACAAAGATTTTTTGATGTCATCTGACATTAACTTCATAATATATAGTACTAAGATTACTACATTATTTTCCTTTCCTCTAAGATGGAGCAGAAGTATCAAACAAATCATTTAGTTAAAGATAAACCCCATCATATTGAGTAACAAAACAAATCATAAATCCATTACTTGCATGGCTCTAATGGGACTCCACATAAACATCTATTATGAAAGAATGAGGAACTATCCCAATTTTTGGACCGGTACCTCAGCTTCCATCCAGTTGGGATTTCACCACACAATCTGTTGTAAGTTACATTCAGCTGCTGTAGATACACAGCTTCAACAATCTGCTTTGGGATGTTTCCATATATTCTGTTATGGGATATGTCCAACACATCCAAAGAGTCCATGAAGCCCACTTTTGAAAGGTCGAATGCGAAACTATTCCTCGAGATGATAATGCTGCTAGTGGTCTTTCCTTTCCCAAAAAACACAGATGCATCGCCTGATAAGTTGTTTCTTGAGATGTCAACTTGAGAGAAATTCACCTTTGATAAGGAAGCTGGAATGTCACCTGATAAGAGATTGTTAGATAAGATAAGAGCTGGATTTTTCACCTTTGAAGTGGCCGAATGATTCAGGGATTGGGCCAGTGAGTTGGTTTCTGCTGAGATCGATCGCATAGAGAGCAGGAATTGTGGCAAGAGAAGGTGGGATCAAACCAGATAAACGGTTAAACGAAAGGTCAAGATAGAAAAGATTTTTGAGATTTTTAAGAAAATCAGGGACAGGTCCTGATACGTTCGTCCAGCTTATGACTAGGTACGTTAACTGTGACAATTCTTGGATTGATGATGGGATCGAACCAGTGAGGTTCGGGATTTTGTGGAGTCGGAGATGCTGAAGGTGTTTTAGCTTCGCAATTGACGGAATTGTGTCATTGAGGAGGTCATATGATGTTATGTCAAGGCCGATGACATATCCTGTTGTTCGTTGCATTCTACACCGTACCAGCTGCAGCAATCAGAATCGGGGTTCCATGAGGGGAATGGATTTGGATTCAAGAAACTGGATTTGAACGCTAGCAACGCAGCCTTGTCGTCGGCATCACAATGGCCAGTTGCTGCTGAGAGTATAGGGAGTAGAAGGAAGAGAAGTGGTAGTAACATTGCTGTGATTTAGTGAGAATTGGATGGTGTAGTGATGAAAAAGAGTTGGAAACTAGTTCTATAAATGGAGTTGAATATGAAGATTAGGCTAACATTATTACATTAGGGATTTGGTCGAATGTGGAAAATTTATCATGTTATTTTCTTGGTTGTGGGCTTCTGTGATCTGTAATGGTTGACTTGTGCAGCTCATGGACAATTGAGACTTTGCATCTTGGCTTGTGGAGCTTTGATGAGAGTTGTCAATAAGAATTTGACCCGGCTGAAATTTAACGGGTCTGAGTTCGGTTCTGCCCATCCCAATCTACATGTGCACGGCTAAGGCGAGAGCAAAATTATAAATGGCTGAGACGAATGAAAATGAAATACATATATATCATCTTGAACTACTATTGTGTAGTACACATCTATTTGCGAGTTTTAATACTAAATCTATGATCCATGCTAGCAAGAAATAATTTTGGGTGTGATTATAGTAAGCATCTTTTAAATGTCTTACTTTGGTTTAAGCACAAAGACCGTACAGAACAAAGTGAAAATAACAATCTCATATCTAAAACGGAGTTCAGTTTAGTAATAGTTGAGTGCTTGTTACTTGTTAGTGATTAGGAAAGGAATAAAGCACCAAGAATTAAGAACGCAGCTAATGAATCTTTTTCTTTCCTAGTGAATTGCTTAAAGAAAGAACTTAATGGTGGAGTGATATCCACTAAACAGGTTCAGACCTCACCTGGAGTAAATTTATTTCATATATGTATTCGTATTGCGGTTTAATTTGAATTATATTATTACATGAGTTCGTAAAATTTATTCAGTACGTACTTAAAGGTTCAATGAAATAGAGAAGAAACAAAACAAATAAGAAAGGACTTAAATCAATGGATTTGATCATGTGTTTAAGAATATTTTCTTGTTTCATCAACCGATAGATGGAATGAAAGACAAATCCAGAAACTTTTCACATGATGTTTCTCCTCCCAAGAACTTTAGCACAAAGTCTGATACCTTCCTCAGATTCTTTCCTACAGAATCACTTTTTTGTTCCCTAACATGAACAACTTCTTTGCTTCTGAGTGGAGTTAGAGATATCTTGAGCTAATCCACTTCTTGATAACTTCCTTAAGGAGCCAAACAAAGCTGAAAAAAGCATCATGAAGTTAGTGGTAGAAGTAATAGATGCACATGATCTTATGCCTAAAGATGGTACAGGATCAGCAAGTCCATATGTAGAAGTCGATTTCGACAACCAGATTAGTCGAACCAGAACAATCCCCAAGAACCTCAATCCCATTTGGAACCAGAAACTTATCTTTCAGTTTGACCAAACCACAAACAATCACTTCCATCACATTGAAGTGTCTGTTTATCATGGGAGGAGAGAGCCAAATCCAGGTAGAAATTTTCTTGGAAGGGTGAGAGTTTCTTGTTCGAATATCGTTAGGAAAGGTGAAGAAGTTTACCAGAGATTCCAACTTGAAAAGAAGTCTCTTGTTTCATCTGTCAAAGGTGAAATAGGCCTTCAAATCTATATCTCCTCAGAATCTGTTCCAACTGAAGCCACTAAACAATTGTCACCTCAACAACACTCTATCCCTTCCAAACTTCTCGTTTTAGATTCCGAAAACCTCACAGATACCCAACCTGTTATATCATTTCCTCCTCCACAGTCTCCAAATAAAGGCAATAACTCAATCACTTTGAAACAAGAAAACACCAAATATCCTCCTGACTCAACTGAAACTCACAGCCACTTTTCTGATACTCGATCAGTTCTTAAAGATAGCGTCAACATCAGCTCAAAGGCTACTTTTCACATACAGAAGCAGCAAACAGCACCAAAACCGGCACTTTACGCAGAGAAGAGACCAGAAGGAGTCCAATTAACAATGCAGCAGCAAGTCACCAACAGTCGGCCTCATACAAGCCATGAAGGGGACTACGAGGTGAAAGAAGCTGTGGGGCCTTACAGTGGAAGAGGGTGGATGGGAAGCGAAAGAGTAGCTGCAAACACATTTGATCTGGTTGAGCAAATGTACTATCTTTACGTTCGAGTGGTCAAGGCCAAGGATCTTGCAGCAGGCGTCATCACAGCTAGCTGTGATCCTTATGTGGAAGTGAAGCTCGGAAACTACAAAGGAAGGACTAAACATGTTGAGAAGAGAATGAATCCCGAATGGAACCAAGTATTTGCTTTCTCTAAAGAGCGGATACAATCATCTGTTCTTGAGGTTTACGTGAAAGACAAGGATATGGTGGGAAGAGATGACTCTCTTGGGAGGGTGATTTTCGACTTGAATGAAGTACCGACAAGAGTCCCACCCGATAGCCCTCTAGCACCTCAATGGTACCGGCTAGAGGACAGGCGTGGGGATGGAATGGCACGAGGCGAAATTATGGTTGCGGTTTGGATGGGAACACAAGCTGATGAAGCGTTCACAGAAGCATGGCATGCTGATGCAGCTTCTGTTTATGGAGAAGGGGTTCTCAACATAAGGTCCAAGGTGTATGTTTCACCAAAACTGTGGTACTTGAGAGTGAATGTCATTGAAGCACAAGACATCATTCCAAATGACAGAAGCCGGAATCCAGAAGTTCTTGTAAAAGTTCAGGTGGGAAGCCAAGTTCTCAAAACCGCGGTTTGCCCATCTCCTACGGCAAATCCCATCTGGAACGAAGACTTGGTCTTTGTAGCTGCAGAGCCTTTCGAAGAGCACCTTGTACTTACTGTAGTGGATCTAGTACACTCCTCGAAAGATGATGTACTGGGGCAAATAAGCCTACCTCTTACAGTGTTTGAAAAGAGGCTTGATCACCGCCCTGTCCATTCACGGTGGTTTAATCTTGAAAGCTTTGGTCTTGGTACATTGGAAGGCGAAAGGAGACGGGAGCACAAGTTCTCAAGCAGAATACACTTGAGAGTATGTCTCGAAGGTGGATATCATGTACTTGATGAATCCACAATGTACATAAGTGATCAACGCCCAACAGCAAAGCAACTGTGGAAGCCTCCTGTGGGCGTTCTCGAAGTTGGGATACTAAGTGCTGAAGGGCTCCTCCCCATGAAGATGAAAGATGGCAGGGGAAGTACTGATGCTTACTGCGTGGCAAAGTATGGCCAGAAATGGATCCGAACGAGAACCATTCTGGACAACTTTAGTCCTAAATGGAATGAGCAGTACACTTGGGAGGTTTATGATCCTTGCACTGTCATAACATTGGGAGTTTTTGATAACTGCCACTTGGGGAGTCAAAAGCAAGGCCCTGGCGGACCTACGCCACCACGTGATTCACGTATTGGGAAGGTACGTGTAAGGTTGTCCACCTTAGAAGCTCATCGTACTTACACGAGTTCTTATCCCCTTTTGGTTCTACAACCATCGGGGGTCAAGAAAATGGGTGATCTCCAACTGGTGATTCGTTTCACAAGCCTTGCGCTCTCCCAGACGATACACATCTATGGAAAGCCCTTACTCCCGAAAATGCACTATCTACATCCGTTCACTGTTAACCAAGTTGAGAACTTGAGGTACCAAGCTATGAACATCGTAGCAACACGGCTCAGCCGGGCTGAGCCTCCACTAAGGAAAGAGACTGTTGAGTACATGTTAGACGTAGATTCCCACATGTGGAGCATGAGACGCAGCAAGGCCAACTTCTTCCGCATCATGTCGCTCCTGTCAGGCCTAATATCCATAAACCGGTGGTTTACCGACGTCTGCCACTGGAAAAACCCAATCACTTCAGTTCTTGTCCACATGCTCTTCCTGATACTAATCTGGTACCCGGAGCTGATACTCCCGACACTCTGCCTTTACATGTTCCTCATCGGGCTATGGAACTACAGGTACCGACCTAGGCACCCACCCCACATGGACCCAAAGCTCTCTTGGGCGGAAGCAGTGAACCTAGACGAGTTGGATGAAGAATTCGACACGTTTCCAACATCCAGACCACATGATATCGTCCGCATGAGGTATGATCGGCTAAGGAGCGTAGCTGGCAGGATTCAAACAGTGGTGGGAGATATCGCTACGCAAGGGGAACGAGTCCAGGCTGTTTTAAGCTGGAGAGATCCAAGAGCAACAAGCTTGTTCATTTTGTTCTGTCTTTGTGCAGCTGTGGTGCTATATGTGACTCCATTTAGAGTTGTGACATTGGTAGGTGGTTTGTACCTGTTGAGGCATCCAAGGTTTAGGAGCAAGCTTCCATCTGTGCCAAGTAACTTCTTCAGGAGATTGACTGCAAGAACTGATAGCATGCTCTGATCATTCACAAGTCACAATGCTGGAAATTGAAATTTCTGTTTTAGTAATCTTTTTAAATAATCTTAACATACTACTAAGTATACTACTACTACTATATGTTTTGGTATTATGTATACACTACACTATACTCCACAGAATTAGTTGTGTAATTCTGATCATGGTTTGTGATTGTAAGTACTCTGTCTATGACTTGTGTAAGATGCTGATTAATAAAGGCTTTCTTTCCTATCTCATATTATTGGCGTTAATATTAACTTACCCCAAATTTCTTGAATCAATACTTTCATCTAGAAAGTCCAGGTTGCATTCAGTGAGCCTGCAGAAGGATAATCAACTATGAGTCTGAATTCAACGGAATCACTACAAAATTAAACGTGTAACCTTGTGGTAAAAAAAAGGAGAATATCATAAGTTGAAATTTCACAAAATTAAGTTTTATGTGATTTATGACTTTATATCTTCGGAGTCTAAGCATGTTGTAACTTGGTTACAGTTTAACTTAATTTTTATAATTTAAATATTATTATATGAAGTCCTCAAGTTCAACTGGATAAATGATAACACTTCAGATAAACAAGAAGAAAAAGAGCGATTTTTCTCCATTAAATATGGAATTTCATTTTTTAATATATAAATTACAAACCCTAAATAAAAATCTATAAACATCGTAAAAATTCGCATACCCTAACTAAAAATTCACAAATAATACGTAAAAATTCACATGCACTAAAAAAAAATTCATAAATATTAAATAAAAAAAGTAAAATTTATATATCTAATATAAAAATTGATTTTTTTCTAAATTTTGTACATCGAAATAGGAGAATGGAAGACACTTGCGTTACAAAATGTAAGACTATTTTTCCCCGTAACTTAAAGTTACTAATTTTTTGTATGAAAAATCCCAAAATTAAAGTTAATTACCAAAGGGGGGTTATCTAGGGTTTTGGCACCAAGCTGATTTTGAGAACCAACTGGCTAATTGGTACACTTCGACCTGAGTTAAGCTGAGATATGGTCCGGCCCACTTCCCTCCGCCTTACCGGCCGGTCTATCTCCTCCTTGCTCCGCCCTAACACCGCCACCACTGTAACACTAATCTAGCTCCTCTTCTTCTTTATCATTCTCCTTTCTATTTTGCATTAGTGTGTGTATATAATGAATTGCTGATTAACATTTTTCTTCTCGATTTCCAGTTCTGTGATCCCTTATTGAGAGAAGAAACTAGGAGTTTCAGAACATTAACGTCTAGTATCCTTTCGAATCAAAATAGTTTCGGAAATGGTACTGAATTTGAAATTTGAGTAGTATTGCTCAGAAGTGTTTGTGTTTTCCAAGACCTGGTTTTTATTTTGTTTGGCAATGCAGGGGATGAAGACAAATCTTGGCTGAAGCTCGGGACGTGTAGTTATTTCTGTCGGGCGAGACGGATTCACAGCTCTGGTGATCTGTTTGTCATTTTAGTTTTTGTTTAGTATCTGAGGTTGCTGTGATCTTTTTGTTGCATTTTTGTGTGAGAAATGAATGAGGGGTATCAAGCGGGGTTTTTTAGGCTTCTTCTATGTAGCAAGACGAACATTGATATATTTGCAGAAACTCTGGATACAAAATAAGCTGAAATAGGAAATAATTTGCTTGTAGTTCTAGTTTCAAAGCCTTTCGTTTCGTAGTTTTTGAATTGTGATTGAACAAACTGTGCTAAATGTGAATGATATAGTGTGTTTTGCATTTCTTTCTCCTATGGCTTATTTTTACCCTCTTTTCTATTACCTTCCTTTTCTGTTCTTTCTTTCTAACTTAATTCTATCTTGCATGTACAGCACAATTGTCAAAAGATTATTATGAAGTCCTTGGGGTCCACGAAAAGGCAACAGTATCTGAAATCAAGATAACCTATTATGAGGTATGCCATCACGTTTTGCAAGAACTTGTGAATTGATGATATATATGTATATATATGTATATATATGTATATATAAAACTCCCAACTGTTCGTGTGTTGTTAAAGTATGTCGTGAATCTGTAGCTAGCGAAAAAGTTGCATCCTGATACAAATAAGGGTGACCCAGAAACGGAGGAGAAATTTCAATTAGTTCATAAGGCATATGAGGTAAATTTTGATGGTCGTCAAGTCTGCTAGTTAATTACATATTTATCCTTATTCATTTAGAATCTGTTTATCTTATTCTGGGTTCCTCTTTTGTAGGTCTTGAAAGATGAAGAAAAGCGTCAGCAGTATGATCAGGTCTTGCTACCATTTTTTATGATGTTCATGAGGCCCTGGGTGTGGGGTGTGGGTGTACAGATATAATGTGCGCATACACATTTACAGAAATCATTGCAGTAACCCCCACACCCACACCCTGCATCATCAAAATTTTACATCTATGTCTAACTATTTGTTACACATTTATTAATATTATTTTACAGATTGGTCATGAAGCCTTTGAACGCATTAGTAATGGTGAAGATCCTACTTTTGATCCGTTCCCAAATGTATGCGTTTGTTCTTACACCTTTACTTCTCTAGATCTAGCAATATATGTCTATGTGACCGGATATTAATTTTTACTAGATTCTTATAGGTTGCTGCTTAGACTGATTTAGATGTATGATTTGACATATTATCCATAATTATTGCATTTCTTTGCAACTTGGCCTTCATGTGCATGTTGACATACCATGCCATAATCTTTCGTTGTGGCTTGGCTATAAAATAGTGATAATGTGTGAAACTGAAGTGTTTAGTTATTTATTTTCATCCAATTGCATCTCTAAACTTGAAGTCACTTCTTAATGTCTTCACCTGTTTGGCATAAGCCGAAAATCGACACACTTTGAATCTGAATTTTGGTGATCGAGTAGTAAAAAGTTTACTATTAATGTACACCATTCATCTGTTAATCTGCATAGTCTTATTCTACATTTCGTTATTATTCTACAAAAGAGTAATGGTAGCCAGTAAACTGGTAAAATGCTGTAGCCAATTGACCTCTGGAGCTTGACATTTTCCATATTCTGTAACGGTTGCAGTCTAATCCTTACAAGTGGGACGTGGGAGGTGAAGATGTGAAGGTCTTGAGTACACACAGAGATCTGTTTGAATTTTTCCGTGTTGTTCCTTTTTGAGAAAATTATTGACTTACTAGTTTATTCCGTGTGTAGGTTTCGATTGAACTATCATTTATGGAAGCAATTCAGGGGTGCACTAAAACACTGTCTCTTCTGACTGATTTGGCTTGCGTTACTTGTGGTACTGCAATGTGTGTTTCTGAAATATAATTTAGTTAAACTGATGAGTTATACTGATATGCCTCTCCCAGTTTTTTATGTGCTGGTTCTCTTAATTAGTCAATGTATTATTTCTTTCTTTGTTGCCGTTTTTCAGTCATATTTCCTTTTTATTCTCATGGTGCCGTGAAACTCATCTTGATCATGTTAGGTGGAGCTGGCATTCCTCCTGGGACCAAACCTCAGACTTGTAAAAAGTGTAAAGGCTCTGGCATGGTGAGTACCCTATCATAACTAAAACTGTGGTATTTTTAAATTTGGTGTAACCTATGGGTTTATTTCAGGTTGTATCTGAAGATGGCACAATCACAGTTAAACACTTTTGTCGGAATTGTGGTGGATCAGGAAAAATTGCATCGGTATGAGCTATCTGAGAATCTGTCATAGTTTACTTTATTCGCGTGCTTGTCAATCACGACATCCTCTGCCCCTGCTTGGTTTTTCATTTGGTCAGTATGACAGTAGCCGTTTGGTTTTTTATTTTTTAACAGGTGATATGCTTGTTGGGTAACAGATTATATTTTCATTTTATTGGTTAGATCATGAAAATTTAATTCATGTGGTCCTCTGGCATAGCCCCATTAGCTAAAAGTGCATTGCATTTTGCTTCATCACTCAGGAACCGTCACTCCTTGGCCCAAATGTGATATGCTGAGGCAAACCACTGATGTATTTTCATTTTATCTTTGCCCAATCTCAAAAGAAATAAAAAAATTCTTGAGTTACCAACCGTAAAAGGTACTCCGTAGTAGTATAAGCGTAGTACATTGCCAAGTCATTGAATCTCATGAAGTAAATCTCTGAATACATGGAGGTCATCAGATATCATGAAGTAAAGTCTGAATATGTTAAGATGGAAGATTCAAAATGACTCTTGTTGATTAATGATTATGTGCATCAAGATCAGATTCTCTTTTTCTTTTTTTATTCTTTAGTTCAATGAGGGGATTGGATTAATGTATGATCAGCTAAACACTACAATGACAATTAATAATTATTAATTACTGCCATGTACTAAAATTTATTTTCACAATTGCAACAGATTCTCTGCAAATCTTGCAAAGGAAGACGGGTAGTGAGAGGAAATAAAACAGTGAAGTTAAATATCATCCCAGGTATGCTCACATAAGTTGGATTCTTCGTTGATTTATTCATTTTGCTTCGTGTGCTTCAGACTAATTTTGTACGCATGATCTTTTACTTTTACCCATGATCTTTATTAACCATTTAATCCCCCTCAAATATTAATAGTACTAGTAGTAATCGTTTCTACTTGTTATTGCTGGTTGATATGTTTCATTTTATTTATTGTGATTTATCTCCCAACTGCTAATTGTATAGGGGTGGACAACAATGAAACTATCAAGATTCCAAAAAGTGGTGGAACAGATCCTGATGGAAATCAAAATGGTGATCTTTATGTTACCGTCAAGGTTTGCCCCCTTTACCCTCCTTTCATTTTCACAAACAACTTATTACTATTTGGATTTGTAGGCATTTCATAAACTTGTGCTGGATGCTTTTACAGATCAGAGAAGACCCAGTATTCCGCAGAGAGAAAGCTGACATTCACGTTGATGTGGTTTTGAGCATTTCTCAGGTATTACATTTCAAGTGATAGTTGTCTTAAAAATTAAAATGGACAAGCATTTTGATTTTTGGTGCACTATTGATGCTTTCAGAGAAAAAATGCTGTCTGATTGTACTAGACCTATTTATAAGAAACTGCAGCTCGAAATACCCTTAGCTTTGAATATCTTCAAGTAACTAAAATGATGCTTGTCCTGAGGCCTATTTGTCACGTCTGATCATGTACTTCCCTATATACTTTCCAGGCAATGCGAGGAGGAACAATCAAGGTGCCAACTCTGACAGGATATGATGTTGTTAAGGTTTGCAACTCCCTTTTCATTTATTTCCTGTTAGGCATGTTATGTAGGAACCTAAGAAATTCAGTGAGCATGTCATTACTTTTAAGGCTCTTATTAGTCCAGAATCTGCTATTCCAAAACTTCAATTTAATTGGTTATGTTGGAATTAATTTGTATTGTCTGTGTTTGGTAGGTACGTCCGGGCACAAAAACTGGCCAGAAGGTTGTTTTGAAGAAAAAAGGTAAACGGGACTTTTATTTTGTCCATATCATAAGCTTTATATGTCGAGCCATTATTAGCTGAATCCATTTTGTTGAACTTGTTAAGCATAGCTTAGATTGCATTGATTGTTATATTTTGTTTTATGTAACATTTGGAAATGCAATGGGACAAGGTCACGAACAAATAGTATGAATTTACCTCTTTGGTTTATGCAGGAATCAAAGTTCGGAACACATTCTCTTTTGGGGACCAGTATGTCCACTTCAACATCAGCACTCCCGAGTGAGTCATTACATGAATTGTTCGCTTATCTACTCCATGGAGTAACTTTAAGTTTAATTACAGTGGCTAATGTACGAAATATTAGTCTGAGTTACTTCACAATACCCAATACCCTCCCTAGATATGCAAGGTTTGTTGGTGCAGAGGAGGTAGCATTGTCGTTTGATAAATTGTCCTCATTTTCCCTCTTATCAGAAATTCAACTCCGGAGCAGCGTGAATCGATTGAGGAGTTTGATAAAGAAGGGCAAGGAAACGAGAAGAAAGTGGAACCTGCCGCTGCATCAGGCTGAAGTGAACCAAGGGCAACTGTTCGTTTCCAAACATCACCAAAATAAGAGAGAACAGTAAATTACTATATACTGCTTCCAAATCCTGGAGCCAAAAGATTTTATTCAATCGGCTCGTTGACAGTTACCGTATTACACGGGCTGGATATGTTGTGTTTTGTCAACGGCTCAACACTGAACCATATTCGTCATCAATAGTATTTTCCAGAGAAAAGCTGCAGGCTGTAGCTTTTGTACATAGGCACACATTGTTTGACTTTTAGGCAATAACTCCGGCATGTATGCGCATCCCGCAATTTAAAACCTGGTTGTTAGTAGTATTATTTTTGAAAAGGATGAAACAACTCTCACTCACAGTCACAGATACAGTATTCTTCTTCCTGCTTGCAAATTAGGAATTGTTTTCCATGTTGTGAACCTTAATATTTACTTTGTATATTCCTTTGTTAAAGTTACTATTTTGAAATACACAGTACTATATTTTACATACATGTTTTTTGTGGTTGCTTTTTATTCAGGCTTGATTAGTTCAGTGAGTATTGCATTCAATCAGTTACAACTTTATTTTCAAAAACGGGTAATTCTGTCGATACTAATGGTCACTGTTCAATCCATTTATATACACTAGTAAAATTGTGATGTGCATCTGATATTAAAATTAAATAGAGAAACTCTCCTACTAAGAGTTCGAAAAGTCTTAAGATTCCTACATAAAATAATTCAGTCAATAATTATATAACATACAATATTATAAATATACGAAAATTTACAATTTATATACAATTTACTTCTTCTTTTTCTTTTTAGATTTTTTAATTTTATAAGTAAGATGTGAAGTTAAAATTAATTAAATTGAATAAAATTAAATTAATTTGTATAATAACGACTTTTAAATAGTTCGTTTTCAGAATAGTAAAAGATAAAGATGTTATTTGATAATTTTATGAACGGAGCGTCCTAAAAAGTGTGATAATACTTGAGCGGATGCCGGATTTGTCCCATGTAGCTGAAAAACCTTTCCCTTCCGTTGTGGACATGTAAAGTTTTGAGTGTTAGTTGTATTGTGTGACTATGATTTCAATGTTTGCAGAGTAATTACAAGTTATACTATTTCTTCAATGTTTGCAACCAAATGTACCTCCTCATTACAATTCAAATTTCCCTCATTTTCTCTTCAATTCTGTTTAACTGCAGTTCCAACCCTGTCAAGAAGTTACAGCAACTCCATTGATACAGGATCATTTTACACCTCCCTTCTCGACAAATCTACCAACAGGACTCACCTCAACCAAATCCATACCCAATTACTCACACACAACTTGCATAACAACGGTTTTAACATAACCAAATTCATCTATGCTTGCTCAAAACTCAAAGAAATCGACTATGCCCGCCAAATGTTTGATCATTTTCCCCACCCCTATGTTTTCTTGTGGAACGCGATTATCAGGGGGTATTATCTTTGCAATATGCCAAATGAAGTTGCTGAGATGTATTCAAGGATGCACCGGTCCTTTGGTGTTCCTGATGAGTTTACATTCTCGTACGTTCTTAGAGCTTGTGGTAGTTTGATGGATCTGCGGATTGGTTCGGCGGTTCAAGCTCAGATTTTGATACGTGGGTTTGATCAGGATGAGTTTTTGCAAAATGGGACCTTGTCGTTTTATGTTAATTGTGGGGACGTTGATCGAGCTCGTGTTCTCTTAGATGGGTTAGAAAGAAAGACAGTTGTTGCATGGACTTCGATTATTTCAGGGTTGACCAATAGTGGACGCCCTAGTGAGGCTTTGAGGGTGTTTAAAGACATGAGAGGATCGGAGGTGAGGCCCGATGGGATAGCTATGGTTAGCGTTTTGAAGGCGTATTCTGAGATGGAAGATTTGAAACAGGGAGCCAGTCTTCATGGTTTGGTGATTAAATTCGGGATTGAGTGCGAGCCTGACCTGGGTGTGGCACTAATTTCTTTGTATGCCAAATGTGGACAGGTAATGGCAGCAAAATTACTATTCAATCAAATGAAGATTCATAATGTCATTCTACTGAACGCCATGATTTCTGGCTTTGCTAAAAACGGGTATGCTGGTGAAGCATTGAAGCTTTTCCAAGAGATGATGATGAGAAATATTAAGCCTGATGCTATCACTATACAGTCCTCTATATTGGCTTGTGCCCAACTGGGATCGCTTCAACAAGCAAATTGGATAGATGACTACGTTAAGAACAGTGAATACAAAGGTAATGTGACTGTGAACACAGCTTTGATTGATATGTATGCAAAATGCGGAGGCGTGGAGCTGGCTCGCCAAGTATTTAACAGAACAGCGAATAGAGATGTATATGTGTGGAGTGCAATGATAGTGGGTTATGGATTGAACGGGCGTGGGAAAGAAGCCATAGACCTTTATAATGAAATGAAGAATAGCAGTATCCGGCCTAATGCTGTCACTTTCATCGGCCTTATTATGGCTTGTAGCCATTCAGGACTTGTAGCTGAAGGATGGGAGATTTTCCAAACCATGAAAGAATATGGCGTTGAACCTCAGGAAAAGCATTATGTTGGAATAGTTGATTTGTTAGGACGTGTGGGTTATTTAAACAAGGCCTATGATTTCATAAAGGCGATGCCGCTTGAACCTACTGTTTCAGTTTGGGGAGCCCTCTTGAACGCGTGTCAGATACACCGGGACGTGATACTTGGTGAATATGCTGCGGAGAAACTTTTTGCCTTAGACCCAGTAAACATAGGTCATTACATGCAGCTCTCAAATCTTTATGCTTCAGCAGGCATGTGGAACGGTGTGGCAAAAGTCAGACTCTTGATGCAATCTAAAGACTTGAAGAAAGTGTTGGGATATAGTGAGTGTTTTCAAGTTTCAGCCGATTCTTGAGAGCAGATTTGAAGGAAATGTGATTGTCATTCGTTAATTAAAAAAAGAAAACGACAGACAAAAAAATAGAGGAACTTTTCGTGGATATCTCTGGGAAAAGAATACTTCGTATCAGATTTCCAGCTTTATTATCTGATCTCAATCTCATTTCTCAAATCCTTCAATTCTTTCCAGGGCTTACAGCTAAATATTCGAGTTTTAAGCCTCACATAACTACTTCTCAAAGCCCTTCCATTCGCAGATTATTTCATAGATCTAGAGCGTAGAGTAAAATTTGATCTTTTAATCACTTATTCGTTAAATCGAATGGGAAATATACATAAACACTACTCAGTTTGATGCATTTGCCTCTTTTACCCACCCATGTTAAGATCATATATTTGCACCCAAGTTATGGTGATCAGATCCACACATTGGATGCTTAGACTTGTGAGAGCTGATTGCAAATACTTGGCACGCAACTACTTTATAAATTTTCAAAATTAAAACAATCATGGTCATGTTGCTCATTCTCACACAGTTGAACGAATAAAATATACTTCACATAGTAATAATGTTTTATGTAAAGTTATGATTTCAATGAACAAAAAAGGAAAGTACCGGGAAAAAACATTGTAGGGAAACAAGTGTGCGCCTATGCAGGAACCAACACAATTCTATAACCAATTATTCTCAATAATTTAAAGCTTCATTCCTAAATTCGAGTATTACTGATAGGTTCAGGAAAAAACAATGACATGCCTGATGAACCTATTTTGGCTGCCACATAAAGAATTTCCGACATTTTTCTCACCAGTAAGCCTCTATCTCTCTCTCTCTCTCTCTCAGCAAAATTCGCAAGCAGAATACTTGGGAACTTATGATACAACGGTGCAACCAAAACCGAATCTGCATACTCACTTCTTGGAGCACATCAGCACGACTTGTCACTCGACTTGAAACTAAAAAAAACTATAGACTAAGATAAAATGTTATGGGGGTTTGTCAAAAAAAAAAAAATGTCATCGGAATTTTTAGGCAGCAGCGGGTTTGGATTTTGTTTTTGGCTTCTTAGAATCCAAAGCAGCTAAGCCTGATCCCAATCCAACAGGTCCCTGATCTTGCTGAACTGGCTTCAAATTATCACCAACTTCAGTTTCTGGTACACCATTTGAAGTGTGACCATTAGCTACTTGACTTCCTCCACCAGTCGAGTCATTAAGAGTCTCGTTGTTCGTAGCATCGGTTGTTGAGTTAATGATGTTCAGGAGCTGGTTCAGTGGTGGCATAGCTTGGACAGGGACACCATGTGGGCGTATGGAAAGGCCTCTTGCTGCGGCTTTCTTGCGCATATCTGCAGCAGCCTTACCTGCTCGTTCATCAACTCCTCTTCCTCTGGGGAGTGACTCACTAGCAACTGCGTTGGTAAAGGAGTTGTTTGCAGCAGCACCGGAAGTGCCAGCACCCCTGGCTATAGCAGCCGCTTGAAATGCTTGCAACAAGTCTGGATGAGCCTGGAGAAGACAGTTGAATTAACAAGAAAAGTAAAATCATCGAAGCTTATATCATGAAAGTTTTACTTCATATTTGCTCAAGTGTATTTTCCCCAGATCAAGAAGATGGTTCAACCTCTTTAGCAGAGAAAGATTCCTTGAATTTACAACTTTGGCTCATATGCAAACACCCTTTTTTTAAACAAAAGGCCTCTATGCAGACCAAACAAGAGTAGATGAATAACTACCCTAGATCAAGGACAACGAAGTGCAGCTCGGTTGGTTGGTAAGACGCTTCAGTCTTCACCTCCAACCAATAGGTCAGACGTTCGAGTCACCCTTTAGCCGTTTCAAAAAAAAAAAAAACTACCCTAGATCAAGTACTTTGCTCTTATTTCTAGACGGTTCGAGAAAGTAAAAGGCTACTGGTTCAATGATTCACATACTTCCTGTGGTATGGAATCAGAATCACGTAATTTAACTGCTACACCTGCATCTCTTATGAACAATGATGTTCAAGGAGAAAACATTTCCGATTTGAGGAAATTTAGCCTCGGAGCATTCACTATATATCTAACTAAACAAACCATCACCATCTTTTATTCTGGTTATGTAAAGAGAAGGTGCAACTATATATATACCTTTATTATCTCAATCGCCTTTTGAGCAGAAACAGAATTCAAAGCCTGGCCTTTCTGTTTCTGTGCATTCATCTGCCGGAAAAGATGATCATTAGTTTCCAATGTTTCTCAAGGAAGTGGTGCTTCAACAGGATAATTGCATCTACTAAAAGAAATGACAAAATACATATACTTCATCAAGCAATTAAGAGATGAATTATTACTTGCAACTCGCGCGTCTTAAATGTTTTGATCCAGTTTTGTGAATCCTTTGTTCTCGAGTCATCCTCTCCAACTTGCTTCACAAGGATGTCATATGTTTTATTTTCATGCTGCAAACAAAATATTTTAGGTGTAAACATATCACCAAATAAAAAGTTAATGAAATAGATTTCTGCTATGGGAAATACCTGATGAGAAAGCTTGAAAGCACCCATAGAGTTGAACGCTATCGCCAAAGCATGATAGCAGACGGCAGTTTGAATATGTTCCTCCCCGAGCAGCCTTTCATTCTTTTTCAAGGCTTCCTGCAAATACCGGAGGGCTGTGTCCATCTTTCCAATATCTTGATACATCATAGCAACATTGATGAAAGTAGCAGCCACATCAGGGTGATCTGGTCCAGATGACAAACTAAGCAGAAGCAGCGCACGGGACATGTGTCTTAATGCAAGCTCCGTCTGGTTAAGACCATGATAGAACAAGGCCATATTCCCATAACTGCATCGGATAACATAATATAAGGTTCAGAAAAAAAAAATTACAGCACAATGGGGCAGGAGACAATTTCATTTCCCAGGCTGTTCCAGAAACAAAAAAAAAAAAAAGCTTACACCAGTTGGGGTCTGTGATGTTCTTAGTTACAAGTGAAACAATCTCACGCGTGGAACTAAAATGTAGACATATGACATATCACCCAATTTTCCACTTTATTTCAGCTTGTACTCTTTTCCGACCCAAAAATAAAAACATTTATTAATCCTTGATCAATCAAGTTGAGGTGGTCAGCTCAGCATTCAGATTCAGTCAAGTTTAACATCTTAAATACTTTAGTCATCAACAGAGTAGCTATGTGTTAACATGTCCATGATGGCACTAAAACATCCAACGTGAAGGCCCTTGTTATACAGCATGCATGGTCTTAATCCTTGATCAGTCAAGTTCAGGTGGTCACCTGAACACGCAAATACACTCTACGACCTAAAAACTTTAGCCAGCTGACTAGGCTAGTACAATAACTTGTTTACTCTTGAATTAAAAGATCATTCACAGGCAATATGTGCTCGCAAAATATGAAATTAATGGAGGCAAGAATTATGCCTGTGAGCTGTATCAGGGTGATCTAGTCCCAGGCACCGTTCATTTATGATCAATTCCTTGTGTTGTTGCATTATGGCTCCAGCCATGTCACCAACATGATACAGAACCATAGCTAAGTAGCTGTAATCAATAGGAAAATGATCAGTGCAAGCATAGATTCATTAAAAATGGAAGGTGAAGCTACCAAGCCAAGCCAAAGCTTATGACAGTAGGACATAAATATAGCATATAAAAAGTACTGGTGTGCTATTTATTTAGAATAAATATCGATCTTATATAAGTTAATCAGTATAGAAAATACCGGCAGCAATTTGCAACCTCCCGATGCATGGGACCAGTGACCTGCATATTTTATGTTGAAGCTACTTATTTTGCTTAATTCGAAATTAATGATCAAAATTAGACAAGAAGTAAACCAAGAAGGTTACCTGCTGGAGAATTGTAAAAGCTTCAGAAAACATGATGTATGCTTCATTGAGCATTCCCTGAGAGAAGCAATAAACATTTTATAGAAATCTTCATCATAGAAAATGAACTGAAAGCTACTTGGTCACATTGCTGTTCAAAAAAAGGCATAAATTTGAAAATAGCCAAGGTATTATTGCCCCTCTGAAATGTTCGGCATAAGACTGTCTACTACAGATGATATCATCAGCCTTTCTAGAGTTAACCTACACCAAGTGTGAAACAAATGGAGCATAATTCTTTTAGGTCACTAACTCTTCTGGATGCATAGGACAAACAATGAATACTAACTAATTACCTAATCATATTGCTTTGCTTGGGTGCGATTAAACATTACTATAGTCGGTTAAAAGATTAATTCAACATACCTCTGCTAATTGAAGTTTCCCTGCTTCGACAAGATCCTTGGCTTCAGAACAGACTGGAATCGAGTGTTTTACTACTGGTTGAACATTCAATATATCTAAAACTTGGAAAGGTGCCACAGCATCAAAGTCGTACTTGCGAGCAGCGATGGTGATTCCAGCCTAGTAAAGGAACACGCACAGAATCATCACAAATCTATTTGAATTTCATTCCTGTTATAAGGTCACTCGGTGTGAATTTACCTTTTGGCAGAGATTTCGAATAACTGATATTTTCTTCACACTATCCCTTGCATTATCTGGTAACTCAAACTGTACAGGTGATTATTTGAAGTTATAATTGGGAATCAAAACATGTAGAGTAAATTTGAACTCAAATACTACAACATACCTGGTATTTGAGCTTTGCAAAATCCTTAATGTCAGCCCATAAACTTTCAGAAGTAACAGTCAAGTATAAGGACTGCTGCTTCTTTACATAGCCACCATTTCTTGACTTAGATTGTCCCTTGGAAGACTTACTAGAAGCATGATTTCCTGGATGAGCCTGCGAAAAAAAGAATCATTAATTAATGGATTTGAGGCCATGTAAGTTTTTAATTTATAAAACAGCCCATGTTTCCAGATGCTACATAGGGATGTGAGCCATTCTCTTAGATTTATTGCATCTTTGTTAAAATAAAAATAAAAATAAAAATTATGCGACGGACAAATAACGTGAACTGCATGCGTACCTTCTTTTGGTTTTTGGACTGCGGGTTGTTTGTAACACCTTTGGCTGAAGCAGCATCAACTTTTCCCAAGAAACAGTTGAAGAAATGCGAAAGTGCATTCCCGAGATCATGGTCCTCTGTATCTCTCAAGATATCCTGCTTGTTCAGGTGAAAGTGGGTCATCAGTAGGTAAAATTTAGGATTGGTGTACTATATATGTTTCTAGAAACTGGTAAGAGAGACATCACATAAGTTAGCATCTTTATTCTTTAACTTATCAAGGAACATGGAAGAAGAGCACTCTTACATTTCATCATTTCCTTTTTTGTGTGTGCTGGTAGATATTATGACGAAGCATATTATCAAACAATGAATGTCAAGACTACTTGCAGGCTTGATGGGTTACATACAAGAGGATAGTGCAAACAATGAAGTGGAAGAAATTAAAGATTGCTAAGAAACCTCTTCAAATAAAACAAGCGACGGTGAAACTCAAGTACAAGTAATATATAAGGGACTGCATTGATCAATTTACAAGAAACATAGTTAACCCTGGGCATCAATCGGCCACAGCTTCATGAATATAAACAAAAAAAAGTGACATGATTCTGATTTTGAAGTAAGCAATCTACTATGACTGAATAATTAAAGATGATTATAACCAAATCAAAATGTGTTTCATCTCAATAACAAAAGATGATGGATTGACAATTAAATTGTTAGTCACCTTAACAACATGCTTTGCGGATCTGACAACAATCTCGCTGCAACAAATATCCCACAAATGAGGCATATTTTTCGTCCCTTCCGCAACCTGTAGCAATAAATAATATATTGATGAGATTATAAATGCATAATGAATGACAAGTTAAACTGGTCCTGCCATTCAGTTCAACATACAAAAATGGTGTGATGAGATAACCTAGTGCTTACTTTTCCAATATAACGAATGTTAATTCCATGTGCATGGAGTGCATCAGTTAGAGTCTGTCCATCCATTGGCGAAACTTCAAGAGTGCGAAGATCTTGTATGAATTTAGGCAGTACAACACCTTGAAGATACAGGCTAGCTTTACGCACATTCTCCTCATCTGCAGCTATCTCCTGGAAAACATATGCGATAAAATTATTAAAATAATTCCTAAAACACACAGAGAAGTTTACAGTTGCATAAACCTCACCTCTTGACTCCCAGATAGCTTGAATTCAGTAAAGACATTAGGATTGAAGACAATGTCTCTGCTCACACGATATACTGAATCTTCCTCCTCTTCACATTTGTCAGCATCCTGTTAAGACTGAATCGTCAAACCAGTTTCTATAAAAGCCTAGGCTCGTGCTGGGAAATTCATAAATTACTCCAGTAAAAAACAACCAACCTCTGTTCCATTCGCTGCTGATTTATCATTTTCCTCGAGTTTCTCAACTTCAGCATCATTGTTATTGATGGAATCAGAGGTATTAACATTATCTTTATTTAAGGAATCAGATGTAATGGCCTTCTCTCTTGATTCATGCGCAGTCTTTAACTTTTCAGCAGCTTCAGTCTTTTCATTTAAACAGAAATATGTAAGACAGTATGTTGATCATTCTTAGAAGGTTAAATTAATCGGTGACAAACTGATACTTACTTTGCAGAAGGCAGTTATTAGTTCAGGTCTCAAGATACAAAATCTGGAACCTGGTCCGGTGTAATTGGCATCACGAGGAGTGACTCTCATCAAGTCCAAAAGATAATGCCTAGACAAATAATGTAATGATGGTTGAAAATTTAAAATCATACGGCAATTTTAAGAGAGAGATTCACGACAGTTTACTGCCGCCAGAACACCTAATAGGAGTGGTTATTCTCCAATGTCATTAAGTCTAATAAAAGACAATGGACAAGAAAGAGAATGATGCTGATTCACAAGTGTGGATTACAACAGTTGCAGATGCAAAAATTCATGCACTTTGACATATTCACGCGGAGTCACATTAAGGAAAGAAATACAGGGTTAAGTTATAGGGCAACATCACAGAACATTGGAGGATAAACATAAAGATATTCCCGAGGGATGGTAATCCCATTCAGAAAAGAAGCAGGAAGACCAAAGGCGTATACAGATAGCTTGATTCAGGAAACTAAAACGTTCAAAGTGAAAAATGTTTACACTTCTGAAGCAAACAGTAAGACAAGGAGAAGCAAGAATAAGGGCAATGATAATCTACAGCAATTGAAATTTAAAAAGCAATGTACCTGTCATCGCTGCCAACAATGCCTTTGCACTCCACCGGAGCTGCTAGCTTGACAACATTACCAGCTCCATCAGCCACAGAGTGCTCCTTCAAATGTAGACGCTTTGCAGCCTCCAGTACCTACGACATAAAGTCACAAATTATGTGGAACTGCGCAATAAGCAGACAAAATGTCCCATGTAAAATATATTTGTTATATTCCATTTCCACGAAAATGACTAATTAAGTTCTGACGGGTTTTTTTTTTTTTTTTTTGAAACGGCATGTGACTAGAACCCCCGACCTATTGGTTGGAGGGGAAGCGTATTACCAACTGAGCCGCGCTTGGATGCTACTACTTGAATCATTTATTTGAGCCCAACAAAGTTCTTCATGTTATTGGGATGACGCAGAAAATTTAGAGGTACAAAATATGAATCCATTGTAAAGATACAAGTATGTACGGTGGAATTTCCTGTTCATCTTGGGGCGTAGAATTAAAAAAATGATGGTGGTGCTATTAACAGAAACTAAAAGACTCTCAGAATTCTAGGCCAATAAATAAGTCTATATAAAAAAATATATATAATCAATATTATGCAACCAACCTTGGAATGGAAGTCCTCACTCCAGCAAATCTTCTTGCCATTGTCAACAGATCCATATAGAAGGGAATCAGATTTATCACCTTGCAGAATTCCAGGCAATACACTCTGGCAGAAAGAAAAAAAAAAAAAAGCAAGTTCGTAAAATAAAGAAATACGGCAGGGAAACAGGAAGTTCATAAAATAAGTGGCATCTTATTGAGCAGTGTATACTGAAGCAGCATGAATAAACAATTTCCTAAATGTGCCCAATTTGAAAATCCCAGAGCGAAAATTCATGTGATTACCATGAGGAAGTAAGATAATAATTCATGCAAGTCAGCAACAGTACAGATTATAAGTGGCTAGAGCTAAATTATGTCTTCCTTGATAAAATCAAGCAGAAACCCCTTATCGAAGCCAATACCACCTCACAATATCATTAGATCCATTCAACACCTAGAGAAGCCACAAACAAACTTGAAAATTCAATTTCTCGAGTGTTAAGCACTGTGTAGTCATCTTGAGAGGTGAGTAGAATAACACATCAACGTGGTCAATGCCTGATGAGCAAGCAGAGGCAATAACAAAGTTTAAACTGACTCCACTAAAAGAACTTAGAATAGAATAATGATAAAGGTGAAGAAAATCCAGACATCAGATTCTCCTGGCTCACAGTGCAGTCATCATGAGGGGTGAGTGGCATAAGAATAATACAACAACGTAGTCAATGACCGAGAACCAAGCAGGCAATAACTAAGTTTTAACTGACTCTACAAAATGAACTAGCACAGAATAATGATAAACGCAGATAACACATAACAGATTTTCCTGGCTTTTCTGATGCAGATGATTCCAATAACATTATAACACTCATGCATTCTGCTGAATAAGAGTGAGCAGATATGCACCTGAGCAACCACCCTGTGGCCTCTATAGTCAATGATAGCCATTGCAAGATTGTATAACCCGGGAACATCAGCTTCCTGGTATGCCTTTGTGCCTTTCAGATCGTTATTGGCACTAGCATATGTGGCTTGCTCACTTTCAGCCAACTGAGCTTCTATGCGCACATCAGAGGTCACTGCCTTTTCTGCACCTTCAACACCAGATTCATCCTCAGTAGAAGCTTCTTGCACCACTTTGTTCTCAGACTTCTCAGTGGATTTACGCGATGAGGCTTGGCTCTCAACCTTAGAGATATCTTCAGACGTCTGCTTCCGAGGCAATTGATCAAGGTCGGCATCGACCGCAAAACTGAAGAATATGTTGTTGTGTACATACCTGGTTATCGACATCACAAGTAACCAGTCAGCACAATTAATGCAAGGTCTCGTCGTGTATCAAGATGGGCCAGGACACAATAGGAAATGCTTGGACAGGCCCATTGATTTTAGGGATGCTGTGAACAAAGGGAGTGATCAACTGGAATCATTTTGATTGGAGTGTGGTTTGTATATCAGGTAACGATAAAATGGTATGGTCCACATGCAGCTTGAATTTAAAGGTAGATTCCAGACAGTAGACACTAGATGTAGGAATAAGTTGGAACAGAGAATTGTTTTCTATAGGCAACACCTGACCGGCAAGGTGATTTTAAAATTTTTATCTGAATCGTTAGTTGCATCTGATCTTGTTTATCAATTAGCACACCAAATGAGTTCTATTTTTGGGTCAGAAATAGAACGAACAATAACAGACAACCTGGTTGTACCAGAACTAGAGAAGACTTCAGTTTGTGGTAGAGAAGTTACTTCGAAATTCCAATAAAGCGGAAACACATTATTCAGAGACTTCAACTTCTCAAGTAATAGGTGTGGTTATTCCAAATCCAATTGTTGAACCTGGATCCTAAAGGTAAAACATGCCAAGTCTGTGAAAACCATACAGCACCATTTACACCCTAGCTGTTGAGAAACACATTTATATAAACAATAACAGGAACACGATACTGGGTAGAGTTGATTTCCCTCGTATACACAATGGCAGAAACAGATTATGAAAATGAAAAGAAAAAAAGAAGCAAATTAGTTATCTCTACTTTTACTCCACTCACATATGGAAGCACTCTGGATCAGTTGGATTGATAGGTGGAATACATCTGCTTATCACTCCAATAGCACCACTAGTTGCAGCATCAACAAAATCAGAAGTCACCTTGTAAAGAGCTCTATCCCTCAAGATCCTATAGCGAAACAATTAACGGGCATTACGGATACAGGTAATATAAATAAAATATGTGAGGGTACAAAACTATCAAGAAGGTGCACCTTTCTAGATGAGTAGCATGAGGGAACTCGCGACATGACTGCAATTCTTCATTCCAATCCCTCTGCATACCAATCAGCTCGCTTCCAAAAGAAAGGGTCAGGGAATTCTCTGCTCGAGCAGCATCACGCTTGTGATCTGTAACAGCACAACCCATAAATGGTTATTTGCACATGCACAGAGAGGAAAGTAAACCACACATGAAAAACAGAGGATATACGTATACGCGGGAATGAGAGCGAGGGAGATTAAACAACAAGGTCAAAGGATTCAAGTATCCAACCTTAATTAATTGATGTCCATAAAATGCAAAATAAATAAAATTGGTTTTGCTCTTATAAGCAGCCAGTGACCTGGGAGCAACAAAGTAAAATATGAAAAAGACTTGCTCAGTTGCTCTTACCGGGAACAGGATGCAAACCAAGCCATGAATTTGGTGGCAAGAGAGACTGAACATTTTCGAAGGGATGAGCAGATGCTTTGCGCTCCAATATTTCACGAAAAGCTAAAAGTGTAATAGACAAGCTTCAGAAATAATGTCAAGATAATGTAGTGCAGTTAATGTTCAAGAATATTAGGATGGTCAGAAGTAGTGGCCACCTTTTTTGAACTTTGTGCTGATCTTCTGCAAAAGGCCGACAAGGGTTGTAGCTTCAAAAGAAGCTTTGCTTGGCCTTGGATCCAGAATGTACCCTGTGCTGGAATTAACGTAGAACGCCTTTGTTGTTCCGGTAACACAGTATTTATTTCCTTCCAATGTCACCAAGTCCAAATAAATCAAGTCTCCAGAAAGCCTGACCCGAAAAGAAGACGGATATCAGTCAACAGGCTAGGAAATTCTACAACAAACAAAGCAATTACCAAAATCTAAGAAATCTCAGCAAGGGTAAAAGCCACCATATAACCTTCTGTAGCTTGGAGCAGGATTGAATGAAGAGAAAACAATACTTTCAACACAATTAATCTCTTTGGATGGTGTTGATAACAAATTAGACAGTGACCCAGTAACGTTCTCCATGAATCCCAGATTGTCAAGGTCCGGAATTTCAGCTTTCACAGCATCTGCATGAAACATTAACCCGTAGTCATAAATCTGCCCACAGCAGTGACCAAACGTGATATCCAGCATACAAAAGAGAAAGATTATGGAGAGAAGTAAATAGATCACAATCATAGCAGAAACCTCCAGAATTCGCAGATGCATTTTGTCCTGTTTCATGTTGAAGCGCCAGCGTAGTGGACAGAGAAGAATGAAGCGTCGAGAGAGAAAGTAACTCTCTAGTTCGTTGAACATGAGCACGGATGGAGCGATCATCATATAGTGCTGCAGGAGATAGCCTAGAGTGAGTAAGAACCATGAGCAGAAAGATAATGATCGGTTGCCAATACAGAATGGAGAGTACTTTTCCTGAGCATTTTTTGGGGCTGAAAATTGTGCTAAAATAAAACACTCACAAGAGAGGGGAGAATCTGACTGTTCCACATATGTTTTAATTAATGCATATCAATACTAAAAATAAATTAGGTTGTCCTGGGTTGAGTATCACTACTACTACTACTACAAGAAATTGTGGAAAAAGAAGCAGACTTACCAGCCACCATCTCCAAAAAGCAACTCCCACCAGTAATATCAGCAACTTCAGAAATCTCGTTATAATCTTCAAGATGATGGACAGATCCATCCTTGGCATGCAATAACAAATCATAGCAAGTGAAAAAGCATGTTTCTGAAGCATCAAGAAGAAACTGCCTCACATCCATAACCGAATCACCAGGACTCAACTGCAGATGAAATCCATGAACGCTACTATAAATACTTTTCTCCATATAGCACAAAAACCACAGAGGTAATACACATTACGATAGAACTGGGAAATGAAAAAAATCCAAAACGCAGTAAATTAACAGAAAATTCATATAATTCTATGTTTAGATGGTTAATGCGACAAATAGACAATAAGCTCAACTTACTTGAAGTTCAAGCTTATCGCCTCCTTGTGTTTTCACAGATACGGGATAAAGATGAACATCAGCTGCCACGGAAGAGAAACACAAGTTATTTCACATTTGTACCGTATGCATATCACAATACATGCATATATAATTACATATACATTTATATATGAACACAAACGCACACGTCCAGAACCAGAACTAGAATTTCCTGGCATCAATCAAGGGAGAAATCTGAGGATTGGATACACAAACCCTGCTAAACACAAGTGGAGTGCTGTAATGAAACTGATATTATGTCTAGAACCTGGTTTAGCTGGCTGCTGACTGGATGCGTTGTCCTTGTCAGTCACCTCTAACTTTGTATCGTTTGAGTCGCTCACAGTCAGATCTCCATTGGTACGTGCACCTTCAGAATTATCATTCAGTGGAGCGTCCAAGGGAACTGCTTGCTCAGAGGCATCCACAGTGCTTACCAGTGAGACATTCACAGTACTCTCCTGGGACGCACTCACAGTACTTTCCTGGGGGGCATTCACAGTGCTTTCCTGGGGGGCATTCACAGTGCTTTGCTGTGTTGCCTTACGGTTCTTTCCCTTGTTCGACTTCCCAGCCATCGTATCCCTTATTAATAAGAAAGTTCTCAATGAGACACACACTAAAATATATATATATATATATATATATATATATATATATATATATAAAATCTAGAAAAAAGCTCGACCTTTCTCGTTATATTACCAGGGAAAAAAATATACAGTTTGTTTTCCACGACATCATAAACAACAAATCAGGTCCTCAATCCCAAACAAGCACAAAAAGACACAGTCAGCGATACCCAAGCATCAAGACTACACCCTCAGTTATGGAGCATAAAGTCATACCAGGTTATAATGTTCCTAACGCAAGCCCATCTATAGAGCAATCAACATGTAAAAGAATTAGAACATAAATAAATGAGCTAAAGATCTCTGCCTCTCTCGCACAAAGTCAGGGAAAGTCTAAAAACCAACTTTTCATGTTAACCAAACCAAGCCCCTTCTGTCATTAGATTATAGTCATCACCATAATAATTTCCCAGGTGCGTTTCGAAAGGCCCATAAAATCAAAGCCAGTTAGTATACCAAAAAACAATCAACCTCCTGAACCACAAAACATATAGCCATACCCAGGTCAATCAATCTTTTCCTAAAATTCAACAAGCAAAAAAACCGGGCCACAGATAAATGAACTGCAATAACACATTAAACGAAAGGTCTAAACGCAATTCAACGAGCTAAACAGACACTAAATCTCCTTCTCCGTAACACAACACTGAAAACAAAAACACAATAACATACGAAACAAATCAAATTACAGATAGTAAAAACGGATTGAGCTGATTGATTGATTGGAATGAAGAATGATTAGTAGCCCTTACGAATTGGAAACAGGCGGCGAGGGACTGTTCGATAGAAGTCCTGAGAGAGCGTACGTGCGGTGTTTGGGTTTTGGCGGCTGGGGTTTTAGGGAAGAAAAAGAAGAAGAAGGAAGAAGAAGCTGAGCACAGAGAGAGAGAGAGTGGCTGAGAGGTTGCGGATTTTTTCACACTTTAATTTATACTACTCTCTAGCTTAATTTCATTTCTTGTTTATGCTTGTTACTTTATTTTACTGTCTCCAATCATTATTTTTATTTATTGGCTTCGGATTGGTTAGTTAAGATTTATACATACATTACCCTAATGGTCGCTTTGTATTGGACTTTACATAGTGCCTTTTGGTGTTGAGGATTGGATGTTTGAAATGCGTGAGGGTTCGTTCAACAATTATTTAAGGGATTCATATTTTAAATATATACCAAATGATGATTTCATAATTGTTTAGAGACAGTTGAGTAACAAAAATGCGATTTGGAATGTGATGGTCAGTACTCAATGCTATCAACTGACGACTTGCAATTCAGAATCGGAACTTATGACCCTTTTTTCACAACCACTTGTGTGGAGAATACTGGGAGTACAATTTAATCATGATAAAAAGTATGTCATCTACTTTTACAATCGATATCCTCAAACGTAAAACTCAAAAAATGACGTGTTCAATTCTTTCAATTTTAAATATATGTCATGAGATTTTCAGTCACAATGATACTGCATTTGTGTGTGTATTTAAAATCTAGGGTTAAAAGTTTAAATATTATTAAACTTTATAAATTTTAACACACATATTGTCAAACTTTAATTATGATACATATATTTCCAAACTTTTAGATGGCTTTGCACATATATGATTTATGTTGGGTTTTATGTATTACATTAGACACACGCTCTATTGCATCTACTCAATAAAGGATCTTCACTTCTTTTTTCGTTCTTCTTCTCTAATCCTAATTCTTTGTTTAAGTTAGGATTATCAGATTCACATGATTGATATTAGTCTAACTATTTTTGTGTTCCTTAGTTCCGTAACATAGCTTCATAAAGTTGTTTGAATTCCAAGCAAGTATAATTGTCCCAACTTGACCGATCGACCGACTTTAGATTTAATTGACAAAGCACTTACCCATTAAATCCATAAACAAACATGATTGCAAGCCATAACCAAATATGAATTGCAATTGAAGTACGTATCATAATCAGGTGTCCGTCCATTGTATTCCCCTCAACATCAACGTCACGTGATAATCGTAGCTTCCAATTTATTAATTATTTAATTAGCTCAAGTTAGCAATTGATAGATTAGCAAGTTCAAAATAGAATATGGTGGAATTTATGAGTGGTTGAACATGATTTAACCTAAAATTATATTTTTGCGTTCCTTTGGTAACTGAGCGGTTGGAATAAATAAAGGATGGCATGCATTGGTTGAGCGCGTGTGTAGTGTAATACGTAAAACCCAACAAAAATCATATACGAGCAAAACCATCTAAAAAGTTTAAAAATATATGTATCAAAATTAAAGTTTGACAATATATGTGTCAATATTTATAAAATTTAATAATATTTAAACTTTTAACCCTAAAATCTATGTCATAAGGTTATGAGTCAAAGCAATACATTGTACATATACATGAGTGGGCAACTATTCTAGTTGTGTAGTTGAATACTTAAGTTAAATTATATAACAATTTATAGTATAGTCACAAATTGTACTTTAATTATAGAAAAACAACATGACCCTGTTTAGCAACTTTTTTTTTTTTTTTAATAATGATGAAATGTACTAGGCTTAAAACCCGTTACCCGTGCCCATAATTGAAAATACAGAGGTTGGGGGGTAGCCACAACTTCCCTACACCATCAAAATTATATCCTAAGCTAGCTAAATGATAAACACAGGCGTTAGCTTTCCTATCAACTTTCTTCAGCCCAATGTCCCGTGGATTCCGGATAAGGAACTAACAACGTTGGACTTTGTCATTCAGTTTCGCATGAGGCAGAGAAACCTCGGAGATCCATTCAAAGATAGTGGATGAATATGTTTCAACTTTCAACCCGAAGTTTGGGAATACAACGATCCCATGCTATCTCGAGACCTTTCAATAGACTATCAAGCTCCGCTTCGTTCACCGATGGCTGGGCAAGTTTGCCAGAGAAACCAATCACCCACTGTCCCTTCTCATCACGAATAACACATCTAATTGCACCACTATTGTCCTGGGGAAGACAGCTTCCAACGACGTTCAGTTTCATCTATCCATTAGGTAGTTTAGCCCATTTTAGAGATATTTGTAGATTGCTCTCTGGATACATCTTGTAGTCCGAGTCACAACTAAGTTGCTCAATTAGGAACAACACTCGTTGCATTGTTTCCGGGCGACCTCTTAAAATTTTTGCATTATTTGATTTCCACAAGGTCCAACACGTTATTGGAAACACTGTCGGCCACGCATTTTCCATACCAAGTTGGTGCTCCCACTAGTAGTAGCCAGATTGTCCCTTAGCCAAGTCGAGTTCGGGCTATTGTCAAATCTGATCAGCTCGTGAGGAGGCAAAATCTCCTGCCAGATTCTTATAGCCATTGTACATTGCTGTTAGAATATGTATAGTATATTCTAGTTGATAATTGTAGCTAATATGCTAGTTGGTTTGTTAAACATAAACTTTCACGTGTAGTTTTTATTTATATGTAAACGTAAACATAAACATGTGCGGTTCAAATTTTACAATGCTCATATGCAAATCTACGCATGAAATTGAATATTTACATATATTTTATTTAACAAAAATGTACTTTTAAAATAAACCTTTGATTAAAAATAAATTATTTATAATAATATTTTTACGAACGAGAAGTCGTATGAGGTGAAAATGTCATATGCGTTATTGTAGCTAGAGTGGCAACAAGGGGATGGCTTAGGTACATTACATAACTGTATAAAGTTTCAATTGTATTTTGAGCAAGTTGTTTAGGAGATGATCTCAAGATAACTTATATATTGATGTGTATACGTTGAACAGGAAAATTTTTTAAAGTATACCGTAGAGTGAGACACACCAATTTTATATACTACACGATGGCTATGTATTTTTTGCATACCTCACAATGACTGCTTGTCCAGAAGTTATACCCCAGTCATTTTTTTACTCCGATTTAGTGATTTATTACACGAGCCGGAAGTATTTCACATGTCGAAAGTACTTAAAGAGTCGAAAGTATCTAAAGCCCTTGACACATGTCATATCGTGATTCAATATCGAAAATTATTTTGAAAGAAAAATAAAAAGAAGAAAGATAAATTCAAACAATACAAAGTCATTGTGTCGAGCGAGTGAGATACCCCATGTGCGTATAATAGATCACCAAATCGGAGAAATAAATGACCGGAGTATATATTATGAACAATTAGCCACTGTAAGGTATACAAAAAAAATTATACAGTTGTTGTGTAGTATGTAAAATGGACATGTCTCACTCTACGGTATATTTAAAAAAAAAAATTATACTGTGAAACGAAAATCATGAATTTCCTAAACTTTAGGAACTGATTGAAATAGAACTAAAATTTGTAGTTATTTAAATATTTACGTGTTATTAATTTGGTTTTCTAAACTTTGATCCTATTAGTAAATTATATATGTGAAAATTCACGTGCCAAATAAATTCATGTCTTATAAATTATCTTTAGTTAATTATAATATTATACGAGTTATTAATAAATGAGTCCGTCTTACGAGAGACCCCTACATTTTAGAGAGTCCTGAAAGTCCCCTCAAAATGGTAAAACTAGACAATTATACTTTTTTTTTTCGCAATTTGACTTTAGATGATATTTCACGGATATTTTGACCCGGATTCATTAAAAACTGGTCAAGTAAAAACTAGACAATTTCATGTAAGAACTAAACAATAGTGTAAATTTAATATAATGTAAAAACTAGAGAATTCATTTATAAACTAGACAATATGATGTAAAAACTAGATAATATAATGTAAAACTAGACAATATAGATTACACTGAATGAAATTTATGTACAAGTAATAATAATAAACAAGATCATCTACAAAACTAGACAATATAGTTACAAAATTAGAAAATATGTTGTAAAAACTTGATAATACGTACTAAAAATTAGACGGTTCAACACAAATGCATAACATAAAGATATAAAATAAAAAATTAGACAAATATAAATTAAGGAGTCTCTCCAAACTACTTAAATGTAATTCCCTTTTATGAGCTTTAATATTAATAAATTGATACACAAATATTTTTAGAAAATGAAGAAGACAATATGAAATCCAAACGATTTCAAAATTTTCGAATGGCAAGCGCGAAATAGTACCACAAAACTTCTCAAAATTTCAACAAACCCGGGTAGATACAAAATCCCACCCACACGCGTCACCTTCCTATTGTGTCTCCCTCCTTCACGCGGATCACAAACTAGGATCACAACTCTATACAAATCCCAACCGTCCAATCTCCCCTAATCAACGCTCCACATCCATCTCCAAAACCCCAATTCATTTCATCTCCACTATATAACCACACTCCACTCAACCAGCTTCTTCACCACTCCAAATCAAAACAAATCCCAATTCTTCAAACAAACATCAATTTCAATACTGCTCTTCAAACCCTAACAATGGCACGAACCAAGCAAACCGCCAGAAAGTCCACCGGAGGAAAAGCTCCCCGCAAGCAGCTTGCCACCAAGGCCGCCCGCAAGTCCGCACCTGCCACCGGTGGAGTGAAGAAGCCCCATCGTTTCCGCCCAGGAACTGTCGCTTTGAGGGAGATCAGGAAGTACCAGAAGAGCACTGAGCTTCTGATCAGGAAGCTGCCGTTCCAGAGGCTTGTGAGGGAGATTGCTCAGGATTTCAAGACGGATTTGAGGTTCCAGAGCTCGGCTGTTGCTGCGCTGCAGGAGGCTGCTGAGGCTTATCTCGTCGGATTGTTCGAGGATACTAACTTGTGCGCGATTCATGCTAAGAGGGTGACGATCATGCCCAAGGATATCCAGCTTGCTAGGAGAATTAGGGGTGAAAGGGCCTAGACTGAGATGGTCTGATTGGGTTTGTTATGTTAGGTTTTAGTAATCTGATGTCTAGTGTTGATATGCTGGTATTGAATATTGATCGATGTAGTAGGTTGTTATGTTTTAAACCTCTGGTTTCATTCTATGTTATCAAGTTATGCTTTTGATATGTGATCAAGTGTTCTGAGTTAAATGTTCTTTTGTTGTTATTTTCCATTGCAATTGGTCTCTTGCTATTCAACAATGCTGCTTGGGTTCATGATTTTCACAAAGTTTCATTTTTTAGTGATGGCTGCTGAATGCAGTATCCTGAGATTGTTCCTGGGCTAAGTAATTATCATGAATTTATGAATTTGAATGTTAGGACTTTTCAATTTGATGATATTTCAATGTGAGATTGTATGTTGTTTTATATGATTTCATTTTGAGCTAGATATAATGTTCTTGTTTTTGTGCGGTAATTTGCATTTTGGTTTGAAACCTGTGACATTAATATGCTTGTTGAGTGACTCGAGTCTATATGCACGTTCAATTCACATATAGCTTTGCATTTGTGTTTACATGCTAGTGGAAACTTGAAATTACTGTTGGGGAATGTAGATAGTGAATCATGAACTATTGTATTAACTAAGTAGTCAAGTACTAGAGTATTTGCTTATTCAATGCTTCATATATGAATGTAATTTGGGACTTATTTGTATTATATAGTTTGATTTATGAGATATAATATTCCTTATTCTTGTGGTGGAATAATTTTCTCTGCATTTTGGTTCAAAACCTTGTACACTTTAATATGCTTGCTGAGTCTATGTATGAACTTTTGATTCACATATATGTAAGTCGAATCTTGAAAATTACAGTTTGATTGTTTGAGATCTGTGATAGTGAACTGTGAACTTCTGTATTAAATGAGTAGTCTAGTAGAATAGTATTGATATATCAATGCTGCAGATATGAATGTCTATCTGTAGCTTTTGTTACAATATGAATTTGCAAAACGTTCTGAAGTCGAAGCGTAGTAATACGCTTTCAGATTTCAGAAAGTTTAAGAACATTAACAGTCACTGCTGCAGTTAGGAAAACAAAGGCAGGCAGTTCTAGTCATGTCATGGGATTCAAGATTGTTGTTGCTCAAGTCCAAGGTACCCATGTACTTGACAGACTCTAAAGTCTTTGGAACTCCACCGATCAACTTGTTGAACGACAAATCGAGTGCTGTGAAGTAGCTCTCAGAGCAGAAACTGTCAGGGAGCCTTCCTTCTAAAGAGTTCCGGCTCAAGTTCAGATGGCTCAGCCCCTTGTTACTGAATAAACTAGCTGGAAGCTCGCCTGAGAGTTGGTTGTGGTAGAGATTGAGTGTTGAAAGTACTGGCATTGATCCAATCTTGTCTGGTATTGATCCGGATATCATGTTCATGCATAAATCCAAATCTGCCAGGCGGTTAAGAGAAGCGATTGAACTCGGTATGGAACCAGTGAGTTGGTTCATTCCCATGAAAGCACGGCTCAACATCTGTAGCTGACCGAAGTTGGATGGGATTTCGCCGGTTAGTTGGTTGTTGGTGATGTCGAGGACCTTCAAGTTTCTGAGGTTGACAATAGATGCTGGAATGGATCCAGATAACTGATTATTCCCGAGATCCAAAATCATGAGCTGTGTCAATTTCCCTATGTCTGCCGGAATCTCACCCGAAAGTCTGTTGCCAGAGAGATCTAGGATCCTGAGTCGAGTGAGCGATGTGATGCATGCTGGAATGTTGCCAGAGATTGAGTTCCAGTCCGTAACAATGAGAGTCGTGAGCTGATCCAGCTTGCAAATGGACTCAGAGATCAAACCGGACCAATCTGCTTTGACAAGCTTCTCACTCCCGTCCGGATCAGACGAGGCATCATCATCAGCCCGGAGGACAATGTCTGTAACTCGGAGCGTCTGTGGGTCGCAGACGAGTCCCCGGCTACTACAGGGCTCGGCACCGAACCACGGTTTCACAGCATCGACATCAGGTGAGGAGCTGACATTGACAGAGAAGCTGGTAATGAATAAGAATAGAAGTAGTAGTACATTGCTCATTTTGATGTAGGTTTGCATTTTCTTGTGCTTGTAGTACTTGTAGCTCAGTGTGAGACTGAGTGAGTGTTTAAATCGTGATGGAATGGAATCTGCATTAAAGGACTGTCGTCCAAGAAAGGGAATAGATTACTAGTTTTGTTTATGAATTGGACGGCGATCCACAAGCAAAGGTCATGTGCTTTCTGCTACTGCCATTAATAAAATTTTAATCTTGTTACTTGTTAACCTCTCTTCTTTTGCACTGGTAAAAATAGTCCATGAATATATTACCCTACACCAAACTCTCTTGATTCCAGTTCACTGTAAGACAAAGGTCTTCTGCGGTTCTGTTTGAGCATCACAAGTACACCACCTCAATGAAGCCTAAAGGCGTTCGCTTAGCTTACTGTGGTATCTTGCTGCAGACTGCAGTACAGTTTGTTGTGATCAAAGTATATTCGTGAGGCAGGTTCAAAAAAGCCTCGTGTACAATTGCTTGATCATAAGCTACGTGACTAAGACATTATAATTTACTGCATGCTGAAACTTTTAGAATAGGTACTATGTTTCAGCATTTGCTTCATCCGGATTAAACAATGTGTCACACTGTCACATCTGTACCTTAAATAGCCAAGATAAAGAGTCCTCCAGATGGTCTATGTGTATTGATCAAATCGATATCTCTTAGATTGATCTAGTTTTTCACTGATTCGCATCAGCCGTCAAGGTCTGAAATGAAGATACAGACTATATGGATCTACCTACTAATTCATACTCCACAACAGCACAGCACGTATCTGGTAAATCACGAGAACGTGCAGCTGAAAATTTATCTGTGGGTGAAGGGTGTATGTGGAGCGGGGGCGCATGGAAGCTCAAAAGCCATGCTGTCACTATTCCTAATCTCAGTTACACAGTTATCACATGAATCTAGTATGATCAGAGGTAGGACAGAAATACCAAACAGCATCCCTCCAGAATACCCTATATAATTGTGATCAGCAAAATACATTCTAATATCAACAAGGTAAAAGATTGCAACAAGAAAAATACAAATTCTCAGATATAACGACAACATGAAGTTTTTTGAATCAAAAGCACTGCCTTTGCTGCTTGTACTGGTGATAATGGCTGCCATGATGCAGGAAAGTAAGGGGCATCCATGTGGAAGCACCTTCTTCTCTGCACTCATACAGCTCATACCTTGTCGGTCATCCGTAGCTCCCTTTAGTCCTATGGCCCCAACAGAAGCCTGTTGTGTTGCTATAAAAACCCTCGGTCAGCCTTGCCTATGTGTGCTTGTGAATGGTCCTCCGATTACTGGTGTTGATCGTGGTATGGCCATGCAACTCCCGGAGAAGTGTACTGCCAACTTTGAACCATGTAATACTATTTTCTTAGGCTCTTAATCTTCTATATGCTGTCTTTTAGTCTATTTGAATTCAGCTATTATCACTACTTTTCATACTGAATACTAATCGGAAGCATATCAGCAATCAATATAGCTTGCCGTGGTCTAGGCAGTCGAGCATCTAATTACATAAATCTTTTTAAGTTTGCGTTTATAAGTAATAACACGCCCTAGTTCTAACCTACTTTCATGTGTAGGTGAAATTGCTAAGTGAGACAGCTTACAGACCAGAAGAAGTCCATGAATAATGGAGTGCTGTTATGAGTCTTTATGTAGTTTGTTCAACTACCAGCGACATCACATGTTTCAACAAGTTAAAGTATATTGTGGTAGCATGATCTTAAGAGCTTTTCAGTTCCCAGTCACTATTACCTATCTTGTCATTTTTGCTGCCATATTGAATTCTGAATACACCATTTATCAGTATATTTTAGCAGCAACAGGTTTCCCCAGATACTCTACTTTTATTTCTTATACACTGTTCATGCTTTTATCTGGGTTAACATTCAACAGAATCAATGGGGACTGATTGCAGC
>JAYMSP010000079.1:0-90590 GCA_036897095.1 Plantago elongata
AGGATATTCAGCTGGCGAGGAGGATTCGGGGTGAAAGGGCTTAGGTTTTGGTTAATTTTATTGGAATTTGGGGATTTAGGTATATAGGCCGTCTGTTTGATGTAGTAAAGAAGTTTGTAGCTTTTGCTGGATTTGGTTATCTGAATTGAAGTAATTTCCGTTTCATTTTGCAATTCATGTTTATTACTTCGATTTTCGTTTTGGTATTTGTTCTTTCTAATTAGCTTGTAGAACCAGTAGCTGACCCTAGTTTCAGAAGCTCAGAATCAGTGAAAATGCAATAAACTGATATCTGATTCGTGACTCTTGATCTAATCTGAATCGTATTAAGCTTTAAATGATCATAATCTGTCTGATGTTGCTTTGAAAAATCGGTTTTGATGCTAGTAGGCTTGTTTGAGAAAGTTTAAGTAGTGTGATCTTTGCTGATTGTCTCTACTTGTTTGCTGTTTCAAGTTTCCGATAGTATCTTGTTAGTAGGTGCAATGATTTATCTCTACTCTTCATCGATTAGGCGTAATTGGTTAGTGATAGAACTTGGAATCTGGGTAATTTGTGGGCAGGTGAAATCTGGAATCTGCAGTAAGGAGATATCCATTGATGCTGCAATGACGCTAGTACAAGGTAGCATTTTGGTTCCTTTTCTTCTTATTGTGCTTATGAATGCTGATTATCTCGATTTCTCTACTGTTTCGACTTTTTAACAGGTATACTGAATTACTGATCTATCTCCGTTCTTCATCGACTAGGCTTATGTGGATAGCAATCGGGTAGCTCGGTGATTTTGGGTGTTGGCGAATCTTGAATAGATGGGACAGTGAAGCCAATCTGGCTGGTCCAAGACACTTAAGGTCATCTCGTTCCTTTCAGTCCTTTTACTCAGATCAAACTGGCATGGAATGGTATGGTCTGTGAGTTTTTTTCCTTACCAAATGCTAGGCTGCTAGACTATATGCAATAATAAGTTAACAACCTTTCGATTCAATTTATGTACATACGAGTTATTATGAAAGCTAGAGACGTAACTAATCGTTACACATATTTTTATAAGGTACGATAGTTCAACATTACAAGAAAACGGATTAACGGTTGCTCCACGATATTATACTGAAACTCATAAATTTCCAAATAAATCATCAAGTAAGACTCTGTTCTCTTCAACTGATATTTCTTGAACTAAACTGAATTAATATATAAAATATAACTAAGCAGAACTGAATTGAACTAAAATAATTTTAATTGAAGGAGAACCTAACCTAATTAGTGCGTATGCACATTTACATTGCTATAAATTAATTTGATGATTTTATCTATGTTTATCAAAGTAATTAATGTGTTCCGACACTAATAATGCGTTTATTATAATAATACTTTGATAATTTAACCGACGTCTAATAGTCTGAAGCATAGCAGTATCACACATTATTGTTCCTCCCAATTGGCACTTGCATTTAAGCATACCAACACGCTGAATCCCTGTCAATAATAAAATATCATCTTGGACAAACAACTCTGATTCTAGATACTGTTGTATGATAATTTGGTGAAAGAAAATGCATAGACAAAAATTTCGGGACTGATTGAGATAGAATTTGAGTGTACCTTTTCAATTGAAATTGAATTTTTTTATAAAATATTCGATTTAAATCGAGAAATGACCGTTCCAACGATATGACAAACGGGACCGAATCGTATTTGCAATCTTAGAGTTATTGTGGAATATTCCAGGTCCAATTGAATAATGTATTACTGATGATTTTGTTTCCACGAAAGATGTGTAGTAAGCTAGTTGCAAAGGTGAAGTGGACCACAGTGGGCACACTACAAAATTTCAGGCAATAAACAAGAAATTTGTTGGATATGTGGACAAGACCTCAACAGTCATCTTAGACCATGTTTTCAAGGACAGTGACTCAATTATTGTCCCAGTCTATTGCAGCGTCCATCCTCCACCCAAGATAACATAATTACTAATTTATCCGTTCCCTTCTAAACTTTTTAATTTATTATTTTTATTAAAACTTTTCATTTCATTATATTCATTTTTAACTCAACTTTAATATTAAAATATTCTAACAACAACTCAAAATTACATGTCATGCCTCTTAATTATAAACAAAAGTAATCTTGTCTTATTATTATATTTATAAAAATGTAACCTCATCATATTTTTTGAACCTAAAAATTATTTGAAAAATTTATGATGAAATGGAGAAAGTATTTCGATGAAGAATTTATATGAATATTAAACGATTCATCAAACAGATTACTATCTATTAAAGTTGAAACTTGTAAAGTGAATCGTGAGAAACATTTCATTGCAATTTATGTTGAAAATATTTACACTTTAAATGGTACATGAAATAATAATTCATTAATATGACATGCATATCTTCAAAAATTATTTGAGTTAATGCACATGTAGGAATTGTCAAATTTGACTAAGACGTCTACTTTGGGAGCGTTTGAGCCATTGGAGTGTTGGGTATGTTGAACAACTGTGTAACAGATTCATAGCTTTATTTTATATTTACACCCCTCTAATTTTTGTCATAAAATACGAAAATATAAAACTAAAATAAAGAAGTATAACAATACTAAAATAACTACACAATTTTAACTTCCATATAATACATTTTTTTCCACAAGTCAATTAGAACTTATTTAATATTATTATGTAACCATAAACCGAATAGCGTGTTTGATGATAAATCGAAGCGTGTTTGATGGTGTAGTACTTTATTCTCTTCATCCTATCAAATGTAATATGAAAAATAACTAAATAAATTTAAATTGAACTAACACGTTTAACTAAAATTAAAAATTTTCAGATGAAAAAATAAATTCTCACTAACCGAACTTTTTTAAATTCGGGTCTTCAAATATCAAATTAAGAAACATGTGTATGTGTATATAAAGTAACAACAATAATGCATTGAAAAAATTCCCTAAACCATAACCACCAAAAATTCAAAATAAATAGCCAGCCCACCACCATAGACTCTCTCAAAGCCAGTGCAAACAAACACAAACACATCAATATCAAGAATCAAAATGGAAGACGTCGTCATAGTCGCCGCACCACCGCTCAACCACCAACTCCGCCACCGCCGCACCTCCCTCTCCGACCTCGAGCTGCTCACGATCAAGCCCCCCAACGCTCCGCCAACCTACACTTCCATAAAGGACCTGCTGCTCCCAGTAAACGCCGTCAACTCGCCCAAGCCCAATACTCCACACCATGTCCACCCCGGAACGGATATCTGTATCCGTAACAGGCTCGTGCAGCAGGCTGCGTGGGCCTACCTCCAGCCCATGTCGAGTAGCTCGGGCGGGAGAGCTCAGAGCTTCTTTCGTCGGATTTGGCCGCGTGTTAGTGAGATTGTGGCTCGGGTTTTCGATTGGGTTCTGAGGGTTGTTGGGATCAGAGTCTGCAGGTAGCAGGAGGAGTTGCGTGTACGTGTCTAGATAATTTATCTATAGACCGTCAGGATTGGAATGTTGAGATAGCAGGAAGTGCGTCTCTAGATAAGTTATCTGCAGACCGAGATGAGTTGTCTATGTTGACGGTCTCGAGACTCTGTGTACTAGAAATTAGGAACTGGATGAAATGGGGATTTTTTTTTTTTACTTTGTGTTGATTGAATGATCATTTGATTGTAGGGAATATATATGGATACATTTACCTCAATTGTAATATGAATGAATAAATGAAATTATTGACTGCTATTGTCGTTGTTATGGTGAGAACTGGCATAGCTATCAAACTGATTCTCTCTGTTATCAGTAGAACTTGCTTCATTGGAGAATTTTGGAGTGGTGATTCGTGGTTTCCTATTGGCCTTATGTTGGAGGTATTTTTGTTTTGTTTAGTTGTTAAAATTGTGATGTTTTCATCTTGTGTTTTCGTATATTGATGATACGGTCTGGTTTGATGTACTGATTATACTATGATGGTGTTAATGAGCTGAAGTCGATTGCATATTTGTGTGTGAATGAGGATTCTATTATCGAATAATGATTTTATCGAGCTGAAGTTGATTGCTTGTGGATACTGGATAAATTGATACAGATACCTCGTACCTTACATGAATGGAGATAAATAACTAAGGCTAGGAACATGTATTGGTTAATTGTGTTAAATACTCAGAAATTTTCACTTACTGCTAATTTGCTGTCCTGAGTTTGATTGAGTGAATATGCTATAATCGTATACCATTTGGTTTGGGTTTTTTGGACATGTTCTCAACATATGCACATTTCTTTCCAGTTCGTATTTTAATGGGGCAGTCTTGGCTATAATAAGTTCCATTGATTTAAGTATTGGCATGAATTTTGTTTTCCGGCCTGGAAGGGTGATTTGGGCTGCAAGACGGGAGAATCATGGTGTAGCAGATGAATGTTATGACCCTTGGCCTTATGGGGCAAGTCTGGAAGGGCAGTCAGGATGAAGGATCATTATTGGAAGCTTATTCATAAAGCTGGAATCTGAATTATCTAATGATAAGCAAAAGGATGATTGGCCTACTTTTCTCTTTTAGTTCTTTGCTTTTTACTAGTGGAATACATTTTTGGCTAAACTAATCATAGTTATGAGTAGTGCGCGCTATAGCCACACAAGATGGCTAAGGGATCCTTTTTGCTACAAATGACTGCAGCAATGTACCTTTCTTTATAAAGTCGAGAAGTGTTCTGTTTACTAGTTTGATTCCCCATTCATGTGTTGTGTGTCCTTGACTAACCCTACTTAGAGATGATTCTGAGATTTCCTGATGGGCCATTCGAGTTCTGTTGTCTCTATCTGCTGAATGATTCCTGAAATGTGTGCTTGCAAAGTCGGAAAGATAATCTGAGTAGTTACTATAGCTCTTTAATTTGTGTCAGTTCTTTCATGACTTGCTTCAGATACCCTCTGGAAGATACATGACAAGCCCTGTCCATGCCGTGTCTAATAGGTCCTAGGAGTTGCAGTTCTCATCTCTGGAAGATGCAGGACGAAATAATTATGCTGCGGCTGGAGATTGTGGTTGAGATCTTCATTAAGGTATGTGTTGCAGCCGACAATTTTACAAAGGTTCAAGCATGATCTTCATTCTTAAGGTTGTTTTGAGAATTCCTTGCAATGTGGTATAAATTTTGTCATTCATTCAATACTGCAGATTTATTGCTTAGGATGTCCTGCGACATAAGAATTGTATTTTGTTGTTTACGCATAAGGTTGTCGTTCTAGTACCTATGCGTAAACAACAAAATATAAGACTACTCACGACATAGTTCGTGATACCCAAGCTGAAAGAAACTTAATTTGCCTCACCAGGACTACTGCTGGTGTAACAAAGTTACCAGACTCCTGATCTAACTGAGCTGAAAGGCATCTTGAACACTGGATGTCTGGATGAGCTGTTGCCCGTTCCTCACAAACATCTCAAGCAGAAGAGATGCCAAAGTGCGAACATCCTAAGTGTCAAGATTAATCACAAAACTCGACTCCAACTTGAAGAATAATTCATCTCTCCGTTCAAGTTGTATTCTATCTTATCGCATTTTGTATTACATATCTTATATAGCTTGTTTTTCGTTTCCTGGTTGAATAACTTATCTAGTTTATGTCTAACAGGCTTCTTTTAATTTCTATTCTTGTATTACTTACTTCAATTAAATCAATTGATCATTTATTAATATGATATCGTTTTCTCTCAATTTCTACCACTACCTTAATGCCAAAAGGGTAGTCATGTCAACAAAATGCCAAAAAATATTTTAAGTACTAGAATGTAGCAGTTTTAATTTTAATACAGATGAATAACACTCTAATTTAAGTACAGTACAACAACAACCCGTCCAATTGACGTGTAATTTTCAATTTCTTGGCGAGTTAGTCGACGTGGCAGAGAAATTCTAATTGGGTTATCCAATTCTCTCAATTTTTACCCGATTTCTATCTAAAAGCTAACAACATCTCATTAGGTATGGTATCATCTTCAATAGGTAGTGTTGTGAGGCTCCTACGTCAATTCGGGTTAAAATTGAGAGAATTGGACAGCTCAATCGGAATTCCGACTGTCATGTAGGCAAACTCGCCGAGAAATTGAAAATTACATGTTAATTGGACGGGTTGTTGTTGTACTGTACTTAAATTGAACGGTGTCATTCAGCTATATCAAAATTGAAACTGCTACATTATAATGTACTTAAAATATTATTTTACCATAGAAGTCTCAAGTTTACTTTAAGCAGATTATGGAAGGGGGTTTGAGTTAGTTAACATGCAATAAACTATGCTTAGAGTTGCCGGTGAGTAGGTCTCCTACGAGGTGGTCTTGTGAATAGATTATTTACCCCTTCTTTTGTATGATCAAGTTTAAATTTACATAAATTCTTCATTCATAGCCTTCAATATGCCAAAGTGTGATGGAAACTTTCAAAGTAAGAAATGATTAAAAAATAATGTAACAATTTAAGTTAAAAATGATAATGTAAAAGTCGAACTTGATGAACTGGCAATTGTATAAATTCAATAAAAGTAAAATTTTCTGATTTAGATCGTTCTCAAATATTAATATATGTATATTTTTCATAATTCTTTTAATTATAAAAGATAATATAAAATTTGAATAAGTTAGACGTCTGAATAACGATTAAAAGTATTTTTTTCATGTGTTATCATAAAAATTGAAGCATTTATACTATATCAACATTGTATTTCTCATACACGAAAGATTATCTCGTTTTCGTAAATACTTTAGTCAAACAAATTATATTTTCTTAACGACAAAGCTCGGTAGCTAGATTAGTAAAGTAGAAATCACTGACTTTAGAACTACACCGAAGCAAACTCTCCGATCTCTGTTTTCCGGCAACGGTTTACTCATCACTGTGCAAGAAAATGGAAATTGGCTCGAATGGAGAAGAACCCACTTCATGTGCCCAGCTTTACACCATCAATTTGATGCCTTTTTTGAAATCCATGAAAAAACTCAAGGGGTTTCTTGATTTTCTTAACCAGCTAGGTACTTTCTTTCGTTTCAGTTTACTCTTATTGCTGTATTTCTTTATACGCTGAAAATAGTGTTATGTTTTGCAGTACTACTTTGTTTAGCTTTTGGTGTAGTAGACAGCACTCTATACATTTTGTAGTGTATACAGATTTATTATTATTTTTTTCTAATTGTACTGAGAGAGGATTTTTATTGAATCTAACTGCAGTTAGGATTGACATGTCTGTGTGGAATGGTATTGAACATTTGATTTCTCCTTTTGTCTGCTTTTCAAAATTTGATTATCATCTCCTCATTTTTTTTTGATTGTGTTTGTGTTTCTTGCTTTTCTTCCATTTTATTGAGTATTTCAGTTTGATTTCATTGCTGTATAGTGCTATGTTATGCAGTACTAGATTTTTGGCGTAGTATATAGCATTGTATACAGGTTGTGTAGGCGTAGAAAGGTGACTGGACTTTGTTGTCGCCTTTCAAAATTTGATTATGATCTCATTTTTGGTAGTGTCTGTTACTCTTCTTCCATTATGTTTTAATATATTGGTTGTTCATAAAGCAATGCACTGTAGAAAGAATAGTTTTTATAGAAGTAGTTTATGGATAATTTTCTCTTCTATTATGTCTGTTTCTGGTAGTTGCGAAACTAATAAAATTATTTATTGAGTTATTGTTGTCTTCAGAGCCGCACTATAACCACACTGCCACACTGTAAACCTGTCAAAGCATATTATGTATAGCAGCAGTGTGGCTCAGATCTCTGATTAGTATAGTAGAGTATTTCACCTTATAAAGTTGGGAAATTGTCTGTTTTGCATTCTTATTCCTGATGCACAGTTGTATGTCCTCGAGTCAACCGGTAAATGTTAGAAGTTTCTTAAGATGCTTTTGAGTTATGTTGTCTCTTGTGACTGAATGGTTCTGTAAACATGTATTTTGTGTCTAGAGAAACTTGGTGGCTGCTTTCTCTAATCTGCTAGCTAATATATAACTTTGACTGAGGTGGGACACTATACAACATATTGCTCTTCTCACTCCATGTCTTACTTCCGTACAGTGTCTGCTAGGTCCTAGCAAATGCAGTTCTCATCTACAAAAGACACGGAAAGCGTCTGGATGAAGCAGTTGAGCTATGGCTGGAGATTTTCGTTTGAGACCTTCATGAAGGTATGTTCTGAATCCTAGATCTTTGTAATGGTTCAAGCACGGGTCTTTAAATCATCTTTCATAGTTCTCATAACTTGGTTCATACTTGTTGGCTTATGATGAGATGCCTGTATATTTTTTCTTTTGTCACGGCATTCTCACTCCATAAATGTTTACCCACTGAAAATTTCTGTACTTAATGAGTGTCATCTTCTACATGGAATTTAAAAGCAGTCACCATCATCGATTTGTAGTAGTAACATTACTCTTCATTCTTTTCACATATTAATTACACAAGTAATATTCTACTGGTGATATCTTATTTTAATTTGTGTTTTTTATTTTGTTTAAAATCTTATCCATGTATGGTGCATCTGGAATAAAAGAAACTATAGATGCTTTGATGATTTTCCTGAAAACTTCAATAATATATTACTAGGAATAAATGAGAAAAAGAGAGGAAGAAAGGGAATCAAATATAATCCAAGAAAATTCAATGTGTTTCGGATCATGGTAATATTTTACGTATTTTTTCTTCATTTCTCCCTGGTATACGTGCGACTAATCCAGCCGAGCACTGCCGGGCCATATTCTGAGGGGGCAGCTTTCCTAGTGGTGTTTCTTGCATTCACAAGATTCGAACTCGAGACCTTGTTTAAGAATGATTTCTTGAAAGTGCATATGAATTCCACAATCCAGCAATGTCCTAGGTTTCAAGTGTTAAGCATCCAATTTAAAGCATTTTGTCGTTTATGCATCATGCCAAAGTATCATGTTGTTCTTGATCCACTTGACCGTTGTACAAAAGGTATTTTGTGATCAACTATTGTTTCTAACTGTTATGTTCCAATTTGTTCTGAATAGTACCGTGCATGAAACATAAATAGCATTTGTCGTTTATGCATCATACCAAATCTATTATTATGTAGCAACTTTTCTGGCTTCTGAATAGTGCATTGTCGTTTATGTAGACGTCTACTGCGTAGTACCTTGTATGGCGTGGAAAGAGTACGGAGTAATTGAATGCTACAATGCTATTAGTGTGCCACGTAAAATTCGTTAAACTGTAATTGATCATAAAGTAACATCCGTACAGTCCCAAATGAATCGTATCTATCATTATTTTTTGAGATCCATTCAGACTTAGAAACGACAAAGTGCCTGTTACCTGAGGAGCGGACTAAATTTCTTGCAGGACTACTTATTTACCGTGCGAGTAACCAGATCAACTACATTCTTGGTCAAATTGAGCTTGAAGATATCTCTTAGAACAAATATCTAAGAATTTTGATGGGAAGATGATATGTCCTACTGAGATGCAGGAAATGACAAGCCGTAAGTGCTTTAGTACATTAATTGTTGATGTTTTCTTAGATTGTCTTTCACAATTGTAAAGGTAATAACTAATAAGGTTAGCTCAAGTGGTTTACTTAACTTATACATTTTCCATTAACATGGAAATAATATCTATAATTATATTGCATTATATCTTGGTTGCTTTGTTTCCTTTTTTGTACTTTACATTGGAGATACTAATTTTGTAGATTGATAGTTGATCTGGTAACAACTTGGCTTGTATTTTCTACTCCCTTAGTCTTTAAACAAAGTCCGATGGATTCAATTTACGGTGCCTTGTTTCCCTGAAAGCTCAAGTATTCGGAATTATGTTAGAAAATGAACAGCAAAAAAAAGAGGAAGAAAGGAAGTCCAATATAAGCCAATAAAGTGTACAAACTTTCTATATTTTTGCAATCTTGAAGCTGGCTATATTGCTTCTCTAATTTTAACCTCTTTTAAGAATGATTTCATGAAAGAGCATTAGGATTCCCAATTCACCAATGTCTTGGATTAAATTTCCAAAAACATCATTTTTTTTTCTGATATAATTCATAAAGAAGGGAAATGAGTCTGACCTGGCGGTTGTTAGGAGCGTTACTACGTTTTTTTGGCTTATTATAATTTTGTGGTACTCCTTTAGGTGAATGGTTGAGTTCATAGTTTTTTCCGCCTGTCTACATGTGTGACGTTTGAGATTTTTGTTGAGAAAGACTGACCGGAAACCAGAAAAGCATGAAAGTCTCTTTGGCTGATTGCTATAAATCCAATCATGCATTAATTGTCACCAACTAGAGATTATTATTACATTACTGAGGTAATTCCTACTTGTCATATTTATTGCCTTTTCTTTTGAAAAACAGTGAATTTTACAGCCTCGACTTTATCCCAACTTTAGCCTGCCCATGCTGCTTTTTGTTGTATATATAGGGCTCTAGGTTGTAGGGTTGAGTATCGAAAGAAATACATTTCTAAGCACTTCCTACAGTTTAGCTACTCACATCGCAGGTTTATTTCATTACTCATACAAATGAGTTCTTATAATTGTTTGAGCTTTATAAGGCTGTAAATTTATTGCAAGTTTAGTTTGTGTATCTTGTGGAATAAACATGATGCGAAGGTTAAACTTCCATTCTTCCACAGATGCTGTGAATCTGACTTCTTGCAGTCATCAGTCTGATGTTATGATTTTGTCACACATTGCATGCATCATTTGAACTGATCTCGGGATACATCTTTTATCAGCACATTTAAGATTTTTTAATGAATTTTCTCATTTACAATTCTTTTTCCAATTGAAATGAGAGGTGGGAAATACTTGATGATTTCTCCGTGCACCTCTTGTTTTAAGCTCTATTATGCCTTCTTCTGTTTTTATTTTTTATTTTTTGTTCTTCTACCTTTCTATTATTTTTTTAATAATACTTTTATAGTTCTGAACTTTTCTCCAAGAACATGCAGTCTTATTTTCTTTCAGTAGCAGATCGAAAACCTAACAGATCTAGCTTGCTGTTGTGATATTACTTCGTTTTTCTATCACAGACATACTTTCTGTGACCCGCACAAATATATTCCTTGGACTTTTAGAGTTTCTGGGCTGACAGCTTTTTATTTTCTGCAAGTTTGTGATATGTCATGATATGTCGTGTAATGAACATGATTCTGACGTTCAACTTCCATTCTTGCACTGTTGCACAGATGCTGTTAATTCTTTTAAAATTTCTGACTTCTTGCAACCATTAATCCGATGTTATTTTGTGGGAAAAAATTGCTTACTGATTTGCAGAATACTGCATCTTTTTTCAGAATTTTCAAGATCATTTACACTTTACAGCTATTTTCTTCACTTTGATGTTTTCGTTGTGCTACTCTAGTTTGAACTCTTCTGTGCCTTTTTTTCCTTCCCTTTCCTGTTAAAACATTTTCTTCTGTGTGTTAGGTTGGTTTTCTGTGTCAATAATTCTTTTCTAATTCTAAAATTTTCTCCTAGGGACATGGGTTTGTTCTTCAGAAGCAGTTCAAATTAAATTCTGGAATTACACTACAACTTTTTGTTTCTACATTTCCAAAATAATGATATCGAGGTTGTTATTTCAGGTTTTAGAAGCTCCCAGACACGCACTCAATGGCTGACACACTAACAATCGAGGAACGTCGATTTTTCCACAGTATGGACAGGCGTCTGTATGCTGTCCTTGTTCGTGAATTATGCCGCAATCCCCTGGAATGTCTACAGATTTTGGCATTCTGGATGTGGATGGAGCGTGGAAGTGGCTTCAATTTCATAAATGAAATAGTGCCCCTCCAAGTGCTCATGGTCAGCAGACTTGCTGATGAGGCCATGGCGTGCCTTGTGTGTGCCAAGGGCCATTCTCCCGTTGCCTTTGCCATAGGGTTAATGCCACTCACCCTCAACTTATTCAAAAATGGCTGTGTATTAAGGCAATTTTTACACGAAAACTGGCATAAAGCTTCGGTTGAAGTCCAAGAGTTGGTGAAGGAAGTGTGCGCTCCTGTTATGTCAGATCTATATGAGCAAGCTTCTTGTGCTGGCTATCACCATAGTCAGATGGGGTTTCCTGTCCATCCTGCATCAGTTTTACCCCAAAGTCTGCTACAGGCTTCACCTTTTCCTGCCAATTCAATGGTGCAAAGGTCCTCTGGCATGAACAGTGGACATTCTGTGGGCTCCACCCCTGGCGGATCGGGAGCAAGGCCGGTAAGAAGAAGCACGACGACGGTTTTTATGACGTTCTCAAAGGGCTATCCCGTCTCAGGACAAGAACTCTCGCTGTTTTGCAACCGACTGTCCGGAGACAACGTTCAGTCGATCAAAATGCAATCGGTGAGGCGTGGACAGCAACCTCTCTTTGCCAGAGTCGTGTTTTGGAGTCCGTCCTGCGTCGATGAGATTGTGGCTGGAGGCAACAAGGCCAAATTCACCATCAACGGGAAACATATATGGATTCGTGAGTTTCAGCCAAATGACAGGTCCTCCTCACCGGAGTAATGTCCGAACACTGTCGACGAAACCTGCACCTCCTCTGCCATTGTCTGCAATGTTTTCCAGACTTTCCTCTTTGTAGTGCCAACTACTGTCTGCTCTAGTCTAACAAGATCTGTAGTTGAAGTAACTGTTCTGTTTAATCCTGTTTGTCAGAGTCTTTCAAGTCCTGTAGTTAGCTTGCAAGAAACTTTATGTTTTGAAGTATAAATAAATTCAAGTAGTTTGTGTCATTGCTTGGATCGGTTTTCATCTGCGATACACGTTGTACTGACTCACGTTGCTTTAAATGTTCGTATGATTAATTATACCATGTGCAACATTGAACGTTGTCTTTTTCCTTAAAGATTGACCTCTAATAAATACAGATCATGAGTTGATTTCAACAGATGATTAGAACGAAAATAAAATTGGAAAGTGTAACAATCTACGAGATTATTTATTCTGCAAAGCTTCAAACTGTCTAGCATATTGCATTTGCTTTACAGTCTTGAGTTTCCTCATCTAGATCGCGATAGTATGGTTTTCGTGTTTCACGTGCATTAGACGATGCTCACTATAACAGGGTCCAATATCCTCTCCCAATTATGCATTCAAAGGATGACCTTCACTCATCAAACGAATGCAATACTCTCCAGTTTCCACAATATGAACATGAAACTATATGCTCTCCTTGTTCGGGATCATTCCCACAATCTCGCGGAACACTATGGCATTCTGGATGTGGCTGGAGCGTGGATGGGCCTTGTGGTTTGCGAACTTGCTGATGAGGCCATGACGAGCTTTGTGTATGTTCGTGATCAACCCCATTGCTTTTGCTATCAGTTTAATACCATTTGCTCTGTGTCATTGCTTGGATCCTACATGGCTACATTGATACTATGTGCCAGTCCAAGCTAGATCAACTGCATTCTCTGTAAATTTCATGAGCCAATCTTATGTTTTGCAAGTAGTGTGCGCAAACCCTCTGACGGTTGCGCATGATTCACCTTTAATGCACAATTTGTAGAAAAACTGCAGAACTCTTACAACTTGAATGTTAACATTGTACATTTAAAATCTCGATAACTGGAATAAGCATGATATGAAGGTTAAACTCCGAACTTAATTATGAAATCACGAGTGACTTGTCACATACACTGACAATTGATGAACACATCAATTTTCCACAGTATAGACAGGAGTCTGTAATCTGTCCTAGTTCGTGATCTATGCCGCAATCCCCTGGAGTGCCTACAGATCATGCCGTTCTGGATGTGTGTGGCTTCAATTTCATAAAGCAAATAATGCCCCTCCAAGTGCTCATCGTCAGCAGACTTGCTGATGAGGCCATGACATGCCTTGTGTGTGCCAAGGATTAATCTCCCGTTGCCTTTGCTATTGTTTAATTCCACTTACCCTCGACTTGTCCAAAATTGGCGTACTGATCTCTGGGAAGTCCACAAGGTGGTAAACGTCTGCGTTCCCTCTCTGTCAAATCTATACGAGCAAGCCTGGCGTGGTAGCTTTCTGAAACGCTTAGCGCAAAGTTGTTGCCGTGTTAATATATTTGCGCTAGTGTTGCACTTTTGCTGGGAAGATCTTCTAGTAATTTGGTTAATGTTCATGGATTGTACAATCATGGCGTTCTTGTTCGTGATCTATGCATATCAATCCCCTGGAATGCCTACAGATCATGGCGTTCTGGATGTGGATGGAACGTGGATGTGGCTTCAATTTCATAAATGAAGTAGTGCCCCTCCAAGTGCTCATCGTCAGCAGACTTGCCGATGAGGCCATGGCATGCCTTGTGTGTGCCAAGGGCCATTCTCCCGTTGCCTTTGCCATAGGGTTAATGCCTTAATGGCACTTACCCTCGACTTATCCAAAATGGGCTGTGTATTTAGGCAATTTTTACACGAAAACTGGCATACAGCTTCGGGTGAAGTCCAAGAGTTGGTCAAGGAAGTGTGCGCTCTTATTATGTCGGACCTATACGAGCAATCTTGTTGTAGTGGCTATCACCATAGTCAGATGGGGTTTCCTGTCCATCCTACATCAGTTTTACGCCAAAGTCTGCAATGTTCTCCTGACTTTCCTCTCTGTAGTACCAACTAGTGTCTGCATGTAGTGTAGCAAGTTCTGTAGTTGAAGTACCTGTCAGTTGAGTTTCTGTTTAGTCCAGTTTGTCATCGAGTCTTGCAATTTTAATTGATAAAGCTCGACTTGTTTAGAGAAAAGGTTGTGTATGTAACCGGTTTCTCTATAAAAATTGGCGTTCTGATCTCTGAGAAGTCGACAAGGTGGTTAGGGGGCGTGGTGACTTTCTGAAACGCTTAGCGCAATGTTGTTGCATTATATTTTTACATGCGATAATGTTGCGTTATTGTTATCTGCAATGTTGCTGAGCTATTCTACTTGCGCTAGTGTTGCGCTTGCTGGTAGTATCTTCTAGTGATTTGGTTAACGTCCATGGATGCAGATGTTTTACTTGATGTCATCTAGTATGAACATCGGGCGTGTTGTGGGCCCCAACACGGGTAGATCTCGAGCAAGAGGCACACGAACTATTACGATGACACTGTTCATGACATTCTCGAAACTCGAACGCTATCCTGTCTCATGATAAGGAGTCTGAGTGTCTGCAATAGACTCTCCAGGAACAAAGCCTATGCCAATGTCTTTATCATTATGTCTTAATGCAAGTATGGTTTTTTGCAGAATGTTTTGATCTGGAATGAACAGTCATTGACTTATCCTCTATAGAATATTCTGCAGACTCGCAATGCCTGAAAAATACTACTCCCTCCGTCCCGGAGTATAAGCCTACTGATACTGATAAAACCGAAAAGTATTTTGATAACATAAAACCCTCACCAAATGGTTTAGAAATAACCTACGACATCTAGCCAACAAAACAAAACACAAAACTCCTACTATCGACTTACATGGCTTGAACAATAAGTACAAAACATAAGAGTACAATGCAACTAATAACTTGTTAAAGTGATCCAGTTACCAAAACAGTTGGGAGCTCGCTGCTCGCCATAAGTAAATATCATCCAAGTTTGGCATTGACGCCAGTTTTCATGTCGAGTAGGTTGTCAATGGCATCTGGCTTTGCCCTGAACACTTCGCCTACTGCAATTATATCCGGAACAACAAATCTTGCATAGAACCTGTTATCGGTCCAGGTGCAAAGCGTTGCAAGACTAGGCCATTTAGTAATTAGACCCTTACTTTCCTATACCTTCAAAACTTGCAATCTTGGTCTATACTTCTTTTCAACACTTCTTGTAAGTGAAGAAGGGCAGTTAATAATACAGGACATATCATACTCCCCTGATTCAAGCAACACCTCTTTCACCGCCTTTATCTTCGACGTAGATACACCAATTACCTGAGGATCATTCTTTAACATTCTCAAAATGTCATCTTGAGAGAATCCCAAATCCTTAAAGCTCTTCAGCTTGAGCTCCAAAGCCTCATCAGACATACCACTAACAGCCCGAACAGCATGAATAAACAACCTCGAAGTCATCTGAAGACCCATTTCATCAGCCTTGAGAACACATCTTCTCAAATTCTCTGGAGGCTGACTATACACCATGCTAGTAATCTGTTCAATTTGAATCCCACAGCTCTTGAGAAATTCAATGTTTGGCAAAATAGTATTCTCTGAATTTGAATAAAACAAGCTGGGATGTTTCTTGATGAGTTTGATAACATGGTCATTCGATCCCAAATGTTCCTTGAGCACAGAAAGCGAGTGGATGGTCCTGTTAGCTTCATTTTGCAGAATCTTCAAATCACTTGACACTAGCTGAGCAGCCTCACCGGAAGAGAGACCTCAATCCTCGAATATTTTGAACTTTGGCTCAACATTTGTCTCAACACACAAAGAAAGCAACCTAGTGTAATGCCTAACAATTCTCTGCAAATGGGAATCGGAAGAGAATTGGAATTTATCAACAAAGAAATTGGAAGAAAACGAAGGAGAAGCTGGTTTGTTACTAGAGAAGTAAAGCAGATGAAGGTAGTAGTAATTAGGGGATTTGCATAAGAAAGTAGTAGTCGAATTTAGCCGAAGGAAGCTGTTAATACAAACTTGTAGCAGCAGAGAACCGTGCTAGATGAAGAGCAGCAGCAATCGCGTACTGAATCAATGTAGTACTAATCCATTCCATATTACAGACCAATCACTATATCTTTACATGATCAAGAGAAGCACAAGTCATGCAAACTTTATCTACTTACAATGCACTGTTCTTGTTTTAGTGAAAGGCATGCAGCCTCAATGCAAAAGGAGATGCAGAGCCTTCAGTTAAGTACATAACCTGCAGCGGTTTTGGATACAGACTCTCAACGAGCAGGACTGGCAACCGGGGAATTGAAACGTACTCTAGGCTCTCTTGGTAGTTTCTCAACAGCAACAGCTTCCAGCACCTCAACAACTTCTTGCATTGCTGGTCTAACTTTCGGGTTGGCTTCCAGACAATTTTTAGCAAGTTGAAATACTTGGAACACAGACTTGGGAGAGTAGCTTCCTTCCAAACGCGAATCAATGTAGCTCATTAGCTTCTTTTTGCTCTTTAAACATGGTCTGATCCATTCAACCAGATAATGTTGGCCAGTTGGACGTGTCATGTCTAATGCACGCAACCCTGTAGCCATTTCTAATAATACGACTCCAAAACTATAAACGTCACTCTTCACGGTCAAGTGCCCTGGTAGACAAGAACATCAGTTTTCATATGTTACTTTAATGCAATCAAAGCTCAAAGAACTAAATGGTACCTGTTGAAATATACTCAGGAGAAGCATATCCATATGTTCCCATTACCCGAGTACTTATGTGGCTGCAGTCACCCGATGGACCCGACTTTGCCAGACCAAAGTCTGAGAGTTTTGCATCATATGACTGAGAATTCAACAGTTGAGAAATGAGAAATATCAGAATGCTGAATGGCTTTTAGCTATAATGACAAAATGCTTGCCGCATGGTAGTTTCAGTGGCTCTAGAATGCACCAAAGTTGACAATTAAGCAAAAGTGCTCACAGAGGACCAAATAAGCCATAAAAATGGGGTCTTTACATTGCTTGAAGTAAAATTTGCATTTCTTCAAATTATGGTGCAACACAGTGATGTTATCTTTGGAGCTTACCTTGCCAAGTAATATATTTGACGTCTTGAAGTCTCTATAGATAACTGAAGGAACTAGGTTATGCAAATGCGTGAGACCACGGGCTGCGCCAATCAATATCTTGAGCCTTATATCCCACTGAATTGTTTGCAAAACAGGATCTGCACAACCAAACTAAGATTTGAAAATCTATGGTAAACTGCACAGGTATGAAATAGGTGGAGTCATTCGCAGTTAATCTCCTTACTTCGAAACAAGTGGTTCTCTAGGCTGCCTTTAGGCATGTATTCATAGACAATCAGTAGCTCTTCCTTTTCAACACAATATCCCAGTAGCTTTACAAGATTAGGATGGTGAAGTTTTCCGAGGAAAGATATTTCTGACTGCACATATAAAGAATGCACATTAGTCGAATTAAACGATTTTTTTCTTTTGAATCTGAAACAGGAGTATAAGCATCAGTTACGGCACACAAATGTGTTACATAGTTGTTGTAAGTTGCATCAGGAATTAATCAAGACAAGATGTTAGTGAAATAATCACAAAATATGTATAAAATGTGAATGGAAGTTCAAATTACCAGCCACTCCTGCAACCCCTGATATCCTTGAGAATTTAACCTCTTAATAGCGACGATGGACCCCGTTGCATTAATGTTGGCTGATTTCTCTTCGAAAAAACCTTTATAAACTCTACCAAAACCACCTTCTCCAAGAACTGTGTCGGGTCTAAAATTTCTTGTGGCAGCCTTCAGTTCCAAAAATGAGAAAACTCTGAGGTTGTGACTTGGGTTCAAGTCATCATCTCCACCTTTGATGCGAAGTCTCCTGTTTTGATAAATGCTGCTGGTACTAGGTGGCGCCTGATTGCTGCTGTGCTTCGATAAAGGTGCTGCAGGAAATAAGACGAATATTAAGTAGGCAACATTCCCAAGGTAATATTAGCATAACAAGACAGCTGCTCACTTTCATTCGACTCCTTAACACAGTTTGGCTACTTGAAACCATAAAACTAAAACTAAAAAGGGCCTGCACTATCCCAGTTATCACGTAGCTTATCATATATATTGAACTTAAACCATACAGGGGCAATACATACAAGCTAAAAGTATTAGTATCCGGCCCTATGGAAAGCTTGAAGCTCAGGCCATCAATTTAAAATTTGGCAAACAGATATACGAAGCTCTGATATGCAAAAGAAGGAACTAATACATGCATGGCATAATAGTTCTTTTGGTTCCACTAGCAAGGAGACTGACACATACACGATAGCATAGTAAAGTGGTTAGTTAGCTGGGTCTTTTAGTGGAATGTAATTATTCTGCGACTTTTTGTAGTCGAGGGTTCTTTCAAACCGTCGTGAATTTAATATATATATAAAATCCGAGAGCCTAGACTCTCTTTTAAAAAAAAAAAAAAAAGCTCAATGCACAAAGAAGACATCACCAATTATACCCAAAACACAAATAAACCTAAGTAAAAGTGTCAAGGCAGACTCCTGATACACCAGCAGATATACAGTTTACTATTACTTAGCAGAGTCACGGTAATATCAAGTAGTCCCAGGGAATAGGTGCCTCTTGAATATATTTGTCCAGAGAAATACTTCTCGAATTTAGCATCCAAATCAATACCTGATAATGAGACGCCAGCAACTTCCGGTCTCGTGGATGGTTTTGCTGTCTTTTTGCCTGAGTCCCATGGCAAAAGTCGTGATAGCTTACGCATTAAACTATTTCGGCCATCTTTCTTTTGATTAAGAAAGCCAGTTTTAAGTATTTTACTGTTACTTTGTTCAGAGGCTGATATCATCTCTTCCGGAGGAGAAAAGGGCATAGTTTGCTGCATTGTGCTAATTGACATTCTCTCAGTACGTTGCCAGACATCAGCAGCGTCGACTCTCTCATTAGGCATCAAAGATGTTGCATTCTCCAGCCGAGTTTTATCGCCACTTTGCAAAATATCAGCAACCTTTGTCATCTCACCTGTTACCAATAACTTAGAATATTCCTGCTGATTCCTGTCAGTAAATGGAAAGAAATCAGCCAAACTTGCTATGGCATTTGGCACCACGGATTTAGCTTTCTGCTGCTCAAGTGCAATCTCAAGATTTATTATAACACGAGCAATAGGTGGCCGTTTGTTTGGGTCATCATGCAAGCATCTTTCAACAACCCCCAAAAAAGCCTGGAGGCTATATGGTAAAATGTCCCCGCTCAGACCTGGAGCTAAAATCTCATCCACCTTTCCCCGTGTAAAGTTATCTCGGGCCCATATGGTTAGACTGCGCTCATCCTCCCGAGCAAGAGGATCAACTGCTGGTCTTCCACATAATACTTCCAGCAGGACAACACCAAATGCATATGTGTCGCTTTTCATTGTTAGTTTACGACTTCTAAAATAATCTGGGTCGATGTATCCAAAAGTACCTTTCAGATTAGTGCTGTCTTGATTTTGCAATCCACTAAAACCTAGAATTTTCGCCAATCCAAAATCTGATACCTTAGCCACAAAATTTTCATCTAGAAGGATATTTGAAGCCTTTACATCGCGATGTACAACCCCCTTTCCAGTGTGAAGATAGTCAAGTCCTCGAGCAGCTCCAATGCAGATCTGAAGGCGCTCCTCCCAAGAGAGAACGTAGTAATTACTCTTTTTCCTCGCAAGTTTGTAGAGATGGTCAGCTAATGTTCCATTGGGCATATACTCGTACACTAAAATCATTTCCTGCTGCTCATGGCAATAGCCAATCAAGGAGACTAAGTTGACATGTCGAAGCTCAGAAAGTGTTTCAACTTCTGTCCAGAACTCATGCTTCCCTTGCTTGGAGTCTGGTTTCAACCGCTTTATGGCCACAATTTGAGGATCATCATCGATGAACCCTTTGTAGACTTTACCAAAGCCACCTTTTCCAATAACATATGCCTCGTCAAAGTTTTTAGTAGCTGCCTGCATCTCACGTAGAGAGAAACAACGACAGGTTTGCGAAACCTTAGTTGTTAGTTTCTTTTCCTCCGGGAAATTGGCTTCCCAAGTTTGTCTCAGCTTATGAACAATGATGTTTACAAAACAAATAACTATTATGACAACACTTGCAATGCCATCTCTATGACCAATAATCAAGAGTAAATCATGAACAATCCAGTACGGTGACTTGCATGCTGGAGGCAAAGGATTTGGACTGGCTAGACTATTGTCATGATTACTCAACTTGAATATCTCAAATCCTTCAAGGGGAACATGTCCATAGAATAACTCCTCCCTTGACTGAAGGGAAATGGTGATGTCGCGTTTACCTTCCAATTTGCGCCCTTTTGCCATCACCATGTAGTTCCTATAAAAGAGGCCGTGAGTATCCCCCATTTTTCCAACTACATCAGTGTTAGTGCACACAACCATGTGATTGATGAGAATTATAAAGCTCGTGTTGCCATTCTCTGCCATTTTGAGTCCTAGTTCCCAGAAATGAAGTCTCACCAAGTATCTGAATCCCACATTTACAGATACTCTCCATGTAATATTCTTTGTGTCAATCCCATGTTGACTCAAAACTCCCGCCCACGTCCCAAACATACCACGAAAATCATCTCTCAATGCAACAGAACCCCGATTGACATTCTGCCGATGAACCATCTCAAGTGCAGTACTATTATCAACATACACCAGAAACTTCTCCCCAACCACTTGAACTCCTCTACCTCCGGTATGACAGTACGAAAGCGTTTCAGGTACAGAGATAACCTCAATGGCATTGATAAAAGCATGCGTATCATATAACTGACCACTTACAGTTGTGGGAGAAAACGTTACACTAAATGCATGATTCTTTTCCGTAACTACACAGAACTCCTTAGTTAGAAACTTGACAGCAAGATCTTCGGCAGTGATCGAAGCACTAAAGTTGCTAAGCAGTGTGAAAGGACCAGCTTCAACACTGAAAAAGTCCCTGGACTTTCTAAAACCATCATATAAAGCAGGATTAAAGTGAAGGCGGATCAGCTTCTGACCTGAATCGAGTCGAAACACATACGAAAACTGGTAACGAGAGATTCGAGCTGTCTTGTAAGGAACAGGATCATCAGAAACAGCCAGTTCCTCAGCAACAGTCCATGATTTCGTTGATGAGCCACGTATCGTAAAGTTTGGATGTTTATCTCCGTGCCATCGTCTGCCATCCGGTCCAACTGAAGCTCCAGTTGAGCCACAACTGATGAAAAGTTCATCTGTAAAATGGTTAGCATTAGCACAAGCTAGTGATGTGAAGAGGAAGCAAAAGATCATATATAAGGCAGCTGAAACAAGCCATTGATGCATGCTTTCATTAGCTCCGTTGTGAACCAGAGAAATGTGACATATTCTTGTGGTTGCTGATGATTAGAAGGAAGACTTTGGTAGTCAAGTAGTACATTCCAAGTAATTTCACACGGGTGGACTTTTCTGCGTTCCTTCCTACCATGGACAAACAAGGATGACTAGTGCCTAGTTAGTAGTTATGTTCCGAAACCCAGACCGAAAATTTACCCCGTCACCTCCCGACTAGGTGAATTCGGTAATGTATTATGATACGAATAAAAAATATATTTTTCAATGTAACCGGTCGCGGATAAATAAGTATAATTAGCGGCTTGTTATGTTCCGAAAGTTGACCCAGTCACTTCCCCGACTAAATATTACACTACGGGTCGTAGTGTATTATTATACGAATAAAAATTTATTTTTTCAATGTAACCGATCACACCTTAAGTAGTGTCCCTTTGACAAGGTAGACTGTTGTGTTCTTTCCAACCATGACCAACGCAAAGATGAATAATAATAAGTAGCTAGTAAAAGTAACTCTTCCAAAACTGTAAAAATTGAAATTTTACACTTACACTCACAGCCACCAATTTCAAATCAGTAAGTAAAATCATCCATGGCAAATTTGCAGTAATATATATTTATGTAAGATGTATTACCTACAAATTCATAGATCTCAACATTCAACACAGATTCGTAGAAAAATGTACGACTCTATCTGCTCAACGGTTCTAGCTGAATTTCCATCCTACCAGTAGAATTTGATTCTTTGTCTGACATTACCCGACTCGGGTTCAAGAGATCAGAATCCTCCTCCTCCTCCTCACTATGACCTAACACCCAATTGCTTCTTCCGAATATTCTCCCCCGCTGTCTTTTCTTTTCATTGTACTCCAAGTACACAACTGTTAGAGCACCTATCAAAAACCACACTATCAGAGCCCAACTAAGCCCACGTACATTTTCGCTATATCGCTCTCCCAGGTGTTTCAATCCACTAATAAGGGCAGCCATTCCGACAAGTATGGCACATCTGCCATTTATAACATGCGCATATTCCCAGATCAGTCTCTTAGAAGAAACTTCCTCCCCATTAGCAGGCTTCTTAGGCCTTAGGTAAGCATTCATTGGTTGTGCTACAACCAAAAGTATTGCCAACATCCCAAACTTAACATGCAATGAATCAAATACGAAACCCTGTAGCTCAGCAACAGCAAACAGAAAACCCAAAAAAACAATTGCTAATCCGGAATACTGTAAATAAACATGAATCTGAAACCAACCGTCACCTTTAACATGTTTCAAGTATCTAGCTGATAAAATCCCACCAGGAAGTAAAATACCCCAAGCAAGAAACATCATAAATCCATGAACCGCTAAAACTGGACGTAGGTTCTCCTCTGCTTCGGCAGACCCTCGCATTAGCAGGACGCTCATTGGCCTTTTACTAGTCACAAAATGCATATTTCTCACATTCAAGTGCTCATCAGACCACTGAGCACCCATAGCCCAGATAACTTTTAGAGGAGTCGTGGGATCAATAATGTTCTTGCATTCCGGCCTTTCATCATCCCGATCACAAGATGGATTTAGAGGACGTGTGAATTCCAAAGTGATAATGCCATTTTCAGATTTGCACCTCACATAAGTCAGATTCTCTTTTGTTGGATGAACACTGGCAGCATCTCTTCCATCAATCCAGTAAGTGTTTACCCTTCCCTTGCCACTATCATCAATCCAACCAACATAGACATAGCTATTTACCATTTCACGTCCGAATCCAATAGCCAGATAACCACTTTTCTTCTCACCCCTAGCTGCAATGGATATGGAGCTCTCTGATAATGTCCAGAAAAACATAGCTTGCTGATCATCCAAAGAAACACTATTATTGAACATATCGGGCAAACCTCCATCAACCACTTGAACTTTCCAGCCCATCTTAGGTGTGTAAAGAGACTGATAGTAAACGAGATCTGGTGTGTTCCGATCAGGGGCCCATACCAAATCAGAAGGACTGGCCTGAACTCCTTGAGCTTCTGGCCCACCAAAATATATAGTCTCTGACATGTTTCTAAGAGTTGCATTCCCACCAATTGGATCTGATGTAACATAAAACGCCACATCATGTCCAGCCTGTATGGAAAACTTCACCTGGACACCCCTCTCTACCCTAAGCACCGGAGCTTCTTTCTTGTTGATATACAAAACTTTAGACGGATTTGGGGGATTAGGATAATGCAGTGCTGGACCGGTGGAAACAACAAGTGGGTCTTTTTTATCCGCAATAACAAGATCTTGATCCTCCTTGTCATCCGCATCCAATGGTCCTAAACAATCATCTACATGCTTAGAAACATTAAGCTTCAAAAAGCCATAACTCCCACCATGATTCTGAGGAAGATAGAAAGGCCGGAGACTATCGGGAGGCTTCATCGGCCCAAGTGCCCATATCACAGTCATATTCGATTTTGGATCAACCTTGAGATCAAACTTGCTATCATCAGACTCCAACAGCCTGGTATACTTGATAAACGACACACCATCCTTCCGGTGGCCATAAAGCAATGTGGTATCATTAACCCGCCCAGAAGATTCATAAATTGAATCTGGACAAACCCCCTGAGCAGTCCCATCCTCTTCCATCATACACTCAGTATACTTGGTGATATAGTAATCTTCCGCAAACGGCAATCCATCCTCCTTAAACCCGGTAATCGCAACATCACCACCCACCATCAACGAACCAGACGTACCATTCGCCCACCCAAATCCCATATAATCCTGAATCCGAATAGCAGCCTCCAAACCAATCTCGATCGCTCCTTCCCTAAGAGTCCACCTGATCCTATAATTATCCGACAACACTTTACAATTCTCGAACATTGTGGGCTCTTGTATTACCGGCTGGTTAGCAGAAACATTCACATCTGACAACAAAACATGCCCGAATTCGGACGCGGTAGGTTCATCCCAAACCGCAAGAACCCTAATCTGATCCCAAGTAACATTTCCGAGCAAATCAACAACAAAGGTGTCGTTTTTATAAGTCTGATTCAACGCAGATTCAGCAATCGGAAACCCGTTAGTGAGATTGTGAAAATCCTGACCCAAGGCACCCCACCAGTGGACGTCGTGGCCGGATAGCATGTCGAATTGGGAAACCCTAAAGGAACAGTCGTCGAGGATAGAAAGGCGGCCACGGAGCTGGTGCTGTACCATGGTGAATTGGGAGGTGAAATTGAGTAAAGAGGTGTTTGTTTTGGCGCAATCGGAGAAGGAGAAATCGACATGGTGTAGCAGAAATTGAACAAGGAAGAGGAGGAATAATGACATGGGATTAAGATCCGCCGGGATTTAACGGATCGATCGGTGATCTATATTGAATTGAATTGAATTGATTGCTGTTTGAATTACTATGAGTTGGATTGATATGGGTAAAACGGAAAAAGGAATTGAATTGATTTGATTTGATAATCCTCCACGTCGAAGAGATCTGGAGGTGTTGAGTAGGATGGAAGGGAAGGTGGAGCCACCACTTTAGATTTGCAGTGAAGCTAGAAACGAAAACCAAACAAATTGTACTATTACCTGTTCAAGATAGTGCACTTTTTAGATGCCAAAACGCCATTTCTTGAAACCATCAGCAAACATCAAAGCTTTGAAATCACAGATGCAGATTTTGGTGGATGTGTCGATTCGATTGAAGAGCTCAATAGAGAAAGCCGAGCTGTAAATTTCTAATCTTTGTTGGCAGTGATTGATAAAATTGCAAATGAATTTACGGTAAACGATTTAAATAATATATAAATGAGCCCGAAATAATTAAGTTGTGCTAATAAATTCAGATTTTCATAAATTTACAATGATTGGTAATATCGCAAGGGGCTGATTTTTTGAAGAATTTGTTGCAAATTCAAATGCTAAGAATGAGGTGACATTTATTTTCACGAACATGGATTTAGAAGTGCAAATCCGTAAAATTTACCGCATTGATATGTACTTAAAGGTGGAATTTGTTACTAGTCATCGTAAATTTGTATTAATTATGTAGTCAATGCTACAATTATGTAAAATTTTCTGTTACCAATCATTGCCGTTAGCATCTTCCTAAATATTTATATTTTGAAAAAGTTAAAGTTAAAGATAACATTAGATCCACTGCTATAATGAGATGGACCCACATGAAATTACAATATATGTTCGGATGAGGGTTGGGAGTATTCATTGGGACGATAAGGGGTTGTCAGGTTTGTTAGACACTATACCCCTCCCACACTCTCTGACCAATAGATGTTAGGTGCGTTCCTCCCATGGATATGATCCGTGATCGAACTGCTATAGTGACATATGAAATTATTAAGGGAACGAACCTAACATTAGAGGATGTCAGATTACTCTGCCAGACGTTTGTTAAACACTATATCCCTACTAGACGTTGTTCCGGCAACCCATGAGACTGCCATACATAGTGAATTTTAATATATTATTAATGAAATGAAATAATTACTATCATTATAAAAATTAATGTTCGTAATTCAGTTAATTCGTATGTGAAAATAAAGTAAAATCTAATCAATATTTCTATGTTTGATTTTTTAACGTTTTTTGGTTATTAAAACTAGATGAATTTTAATATTTATAATTGAGAGGTTTTTAAGATACGAAATAATTTTTAAATCACTTTTAATATTTTAGATAAAGAAAAGTATATTGTAATTTAGTGAAAATGTATATTATGTTTAATAAAAATTATCATACCTTTAACATTCATCTTATTAATATGCAATATGCATGTAAAAACTGTCTCTATATGGTGCAGGCCAAATTTCATATTCTAACATTTAGCAAGTTCTCATCTTTTTCTTTGGTCAAGTTTGTCCATACCAGTCTGTATTATATCATTCAGTGTTGACTACCAGAGTCACTCTTACTCATAATCATCATCATCACCAATTCCTCTGTGCTAACAAGAAGTAAAATATCTGATGAAAGCATGCATCAGTTTCTCATCTCAGCTTTCGCATGGATAATTGTGTCATTCCTCATCATATTAGTAGCTGATGCCAGTGCTGGTCCATTTACAGGTGAAGTGTCCATCAACTGTGGCTCATCTGGAGCTTCAGTTTCTCTGGATGGCAGATCATGGCTTGGAGACTATTATTCGAACCTTACAATCAAGGGCTCGTCAACCAGGTCTGCTGTCACCGGGGAAAGGACCTTAGCTGATCCAGTGCCCTACAAGACAGCACGAATCTCTCATTCAGGTTTTTCCTACATATTCCGACTCAATTCAGGTCAGAAACTGATCCGGCTTCACTTTAATCCTACTTCCTATAACGGTTTCAAAAGTTCTGATGACTTGTTCACTGTTCGAGCTGGTCGTTTTACCTTACTGAGTAATTTCAGTGCTTCAATAACTGCTAATGCTCTTGGTGTTAATTTTATTGTAAAGGAATTCTGTATTATACTTGATCAAAATTGTCTACTTAATGTGACTTTCTCTCCTGCAATTTTAACTTGTTGGTCACGAGATACGTATGCTTTCATCAATGCCATCCAAGTTATATCTGTGCCTGAACCCCTTTCTTATACTGGCGATAATGGAATCCAAGTGCTTGGTGAGAAATATCCGTTCTATATTGATAATAGTACTGCACTTGAAATGGTTCACCGGCAAAGTATTAAGAGGGATTGTGTTTTACCGAGTGATGATTTCCCTGGCATGTTCGGGATGTCGAATAACCAGGTCAAGAATAGCACATGGAGAATATCTGTGGACATCGGTTTTAGGTACTTGGTGAGGTTCCATTTCAGTGAGCTGGCACATGTTATCAACAATAGCTTTTCACTTGTTATCAACCACATGGTTGCTTACACGAATGCCCGTGTAGTTGAACAGAAGGATCAGTCTGATGAGCATGGCCTTGTTTACAGAAACTACATGGTTATGGCAAAAGGGTGCAAACTACAGGGTAAACGTGACATTTTCATTTCTCTGCAGCTGAAAAATGAATTTGACTATGGACATGGTCCCCTTCAGGGATTTGAAATATTCAAGTTAAGCAATCCCGACGATAGTCTTGGAAGTCCAAATCCCTCACCTCCAGAAGAAGGCTTACCGTTCTGGACTTTCCAACATGGATTTTCAGTTCTTGGTAACAGAAACACAGTTGCAACAGCTGTCATAGTGATTATCTGTTTTGTTAATGCCATTGTTCACATGCTACGGCAAAGTTGGGAAGCTTATTTTCCAGAGGAGAAAAAGAAGCCAACAACCAGGGTTTCACGAATCTGTCGTTGTTTTTCACTACCTGAGATCCAAGCAGCTACTAGGAACTTCCATGATTCAGTTGTTATTGGAAAGGGAGGATTTGGTAAAGTCTACAGAGGGTTCATAGGTTACAGTCGAGAAATTGTAGCCATAAAACGGTTGAAAACAGACTCCAAGCAAGGGAGCCGTGAATTCTGGACAGAAGTTGAGACACTTTCTGCGCTTCGGCATGTTAATTTAGTCTCCCTAATTGGCTACTGCAATGAGCAACAGGAAATGATTCTTGTTTACGAGTATATGCCAAATGGAACACTAGCCGACCATCTCTACAGGCTTGCGAGGAAAAAAAGTAAGTTCACTTCGCTTTCTTGGGAGGAACGGTTTCAGATCTGCATTGGAGCTGGGCGAGGACTTGACTATCTTCACACAGGTAAAGGGGTGATACATCGCGATGCAAAGGCTTCAAATATCCTTCTAGATGAATGTTTTGTGGCTAAGTTTTCAGACTTTGGCTTGGCAAAGACTGAATGCTTGAGTGTGTTGCAAAATCAAGAAAGCACAAACGTTAAGGGTACATTTGGATATATTGATCCGGATTATTTTAAAACTCGTAAACTAACAACGAAAAGCGACACATATGCATTTGGTGTGGTGTTGTTGGAAGTATTGTGTGGGAGACCTGCAGTTGATCCTCTTGCTGGGGAAGATCAGTGCAGTCTAACCACATGGGCTCGAGATAACATTAGACGGGGAAAAGTGGACCTGATCTTAGCTCCATGTCTGCGTGATGAAATCACAGCAGGTAGTTTGACAGCATTTTTGAAGATTGCTGAAAGCTGCTTGCATGATGAGCCAATTCAGCGGCCTCCTATTGTCCATGCCATCATAGGCCTGGAGTTCGCACTTGAGTTGCAGAAGCGAAAGCGTTCGTTATCAAATGATATAGCAAGTTTAGCTGATCTCTTGCCATTTACTACTAGAACTCAGCAGGGAAATTCTAATCATTTGGTAACAGATGAGATTACAAATGCTGATGCTGTCGTGCTGTGTGACGATGGAGCTTTGCCTGCTGAAATATCTGGCGCTGCTGATGTCTTGCCACGTACTAATAGAACGTCAAGGAGCACAATGCAACTGACCGTGGACTCATCTAATATGCAGAGTATGACAGGTTTCATGAAAGAAGAAACTGACAGTAGAATGGCTGAGGATGAGTCTCCGAATGGAAAAACAGATGGCCAGAAAACATTAATGAACAAGCTATCACGACTTTTCTCATGGGTTTCAATTTGGAAGAGTGCAAAACCATCCAAAAGAACCCGATTTGCTGGCATCTCAAAATCAGGTATTATTCTGGCCACAGAATTTCAGAATAATCTGTGTCTTGTAAAACAGTTAAAGACACTAACTTCCCATAATCCCATGCCTCATGGGAATTACCGAATTAGTGTCTTGGGATAAGCTGTGTGATTCATATTTATTTTCAAACTTCTGGTTTTTAGTAGTAAAAGATGGTGTGATATATCTTCTTAGTGGTTTTTTAGAAACTGGATATAAAATGTACTTCACCTAGAATCAATCTCGAAATTTGTATTCCATATTTTGCAGCACCGATAATAAAGAACAAGATCAAGAAAGAACCAACGAGCTGTAGAGTAGCTGATGTTGAGCCTCGACATGGAAACACAGATGCACGAAAGTCTATAGTGTATAAGCTATCACGCTTTTTCCAATGGCACTCAGTTCGAAAAGCAAAACCGTACAAGAGAAAAGACTTTGCTGGCATCTCAATATCAGGTATTGGTTTATCACTGCATATGAGATGTGTCAGAGTTTATACCTGGTCTGATTCTTCTCGTATAATACGTTTCTAGAGAACAAATCTTGGTAACAAAACAAATAGAAGTCAGAACTTTGGTAGGGAAGCAGTTCTGAAACTATATAGTCATGTTCATGTAGATGATTTACAATTATAGTCACATAATATTAAGCAGGAAACTGTACCAAGTCTTATCAAATGAATACTGTGACTTGTGGCTTACCATTACTTCGATTTTAATCTTTTCATATCTTGGGGTCTTCACTTCAAGCTATTCATAGCTATATACGAAGTATGAATTCTTTTAAATTTCGGAATCTTTTATCTTGCTAGCAAATGTGGTGCAGATCGCGGCAATTTAGTTTTTGTTTCAATTGCATATGTAAATGTTGAGAGGGATATTGATGTGAAAATGTATTGTACGTCCAACTGTCCTGAAAGTCGAAACTTAATATGTATATATATTGCAGCCCCACTTACGAAGTACTTCAGCAACAAGACATCCTTAAGAAGTAGTCGTGCTTATCCAAAAACAGAACATGCACTAATTAGTCGGGATTATCAGAAAACAGAACTTGCAGAAGGTGGAAATGTCGACTTGATCCCGAGTCACAATCTCAGAATTTACTCATTCTCAGAATTGAAGACTGCAACTAGAAATTTCAGAGGAGATTTACTTATCGGGGAAGGTGGTTTCGGCAGAGTTTACAAAGGTTTTCTAGAGGATAAATCAACCAACACAAGTGGAGTGAGGTCCTCCATTGCTGTAAAGCATTTGAATCGCGAAAGCTGCCAAGGGATTGAGGAGTGGCTGGTAATTATATTGTTTCTGTCAATGTGTGCATCTGTTTTGATACAAACAAGGTTTTAGTGTTTTCTTATTGCGTTGTTGTCTACTGCCGTGCAATAAAAAAAAAGAACTATGGATTCTCTCCCAATAGCTGTTCTACTTGTGAATGCTACAAATTTATGTGCAGGCTGAGATAAAGTTCCTGGGAAAACAATGTCACCCTAATCTAGTGAAGCTATTGGGTTACAGCTTCGAATCTGGAGAGCTCCTGCTTGTCTATGAATACATGCAAAACGGAAGCTTAGAGAAACATATTTTTTTGAGTAAGCGATCAGATTAAGCATGACTAACTATATCTTCAAAATTAGGCCACATACGCATTCCATCTTGTTAAAGCTAGATGCTGAAAATATTAGTTTTCTTGTACAGAGAGTCCTCATGCTCAGCCACTTTCATGGAATATTAGGCTTAAGATATTAATTGGAGCAGCTCGTGGCCTCGCATATTTGCATTCTCATGAAAAGTCAGTTATATATAGAGACTTCAAAACCTCAAACATCCTGCTTGATGGAGTAAGCTATTATGATATTCGATTGTCAGCTATATCTTCTCCAACTTTTGTTTACATTTAAAGATGCATGAATGTGTTGCCTTCTGTTGCTCTAGAACTTCTTTTACGTTCTGAGGCAGATATCACGATACTGGAACGACATTCTGACTTTTTTCTTCAATTGGTTCTTCTGTGTTCTCAGTCATACAATGCCAAGCTGTCTGACTTTGGTTTGGCAAAATTGGGTGCAAGTGTTGGTCACAGCCATGTATCAACCCGGATAATGGGAACATATGGTTATGCTGCTCCTGAATACATGGCAACAGGTACGATACTGCCATACTGGCGCTGTCAGAGCTTCAATTAGACTGAAAAGCATTGTAGTAATTAGTGTAATGACATTTTGTCTGCCAGGGCACTTGTACATCAAGAGTGACGTGTATGGTTTTGGAGTTGTCCTGTTGGAAATGCTTACAGGATTACAAGCACTGGACATAAGTCGTCCATCTGGACAGGGATATCTGGTCGACTGGATCATGCCTATAAAAGCATGAAAGGGATCAATGAAGATAATCATGGACGCACGCCTGGAAGGAAGATATCCTTCTAAATCCGCGTTACAAGTATATCAGCTAGCTAAAAGTTGTGTGACAGCTAATCCAAAAGCCAGACCATCAATGAAAGAAGTAGTTGAAATACTGGAAGCTGTTGAGACTCTTGAAGCTGTTAAAGATAACTTGAGCCCATTTAAGTTCATGAGTTCCAGTCGGACAACTATGAGTCTGGCAAAGAGATGAACAATCACTTTACGCTTGGAGAAAAGCTTCCGGTTTTTACCACTGCGAATTTGTGAAAGCCAAAAGGTAGTGGATGCGGGTTCTTAAGTCTCAACGTTTTAGATTAAAAGATGCTTCCTGTTTTATATACTTCTATTTTGTTCTATTTTAACTCTCTGTCACTCTAATTCTTCCATATGATCAATCGAGTCGTTCAAAAGTCCATGTAAGCTTTTCAGTTGCGCAGTTGTATATAATATGACAGACATATTCCGTGCACTTCCTTCCCTAAATCAAAACAGTAGATCATATTATCAGGACCTGCAAGCCAATATACCTTCCCGTTCAAAAACTTTGAGCGGAAACGGTGAAGGCAAAAACCTTTTTCGAAATTGTTCTCGACCAAGAGTTCGCACGTAAACTATATAATCCTACCCTGAAAACTCCAGCCTCAGAATAAGTTTCAGTTATAGCCAAAACCTTGTAGTCAGCTGCTCGCAATCGAGAGCTATCTTAACGAGCCGATCACAAACACGATTATGATCAAAAGCTTGATGATCAAGAGCCGATTATGAGCATGCCTGGAATTCTAACAATAACTGATCCATTAAGTTATAGCTCGACTCAGCTCGAAGGTGAATATTTAGTTTATACGTTCCATGCAGGTTGTCCATATTGTTTTTTGATATAACTTAAGAAGAGTAATATTATGACACTATATAGTTCGTGCGCACGATTTAAATTTATAAGTTGTTAGTTTGATTAATAAATTTAATTTTTAAATTTTTCAGAAGTGAATATGAATAAATATAAAAGAACGTCTATATAATGATAAAAATGATAACTAGTACGAGTAAAGAGAAGTATTCGCATTCAATGTAATATAGTACGTGAGAAGTAGTCCCTCAAACTTTTCAAAACTCATTTCCTTATTAAATTACATATGCGGAATGACAGTTCACGAATTTCTCATTTATCTATATGGTATACGTAGGGAAAGGATAATTATATCAAGCTAGTATAATTAAGTTGTGGTTCAAACAGTCTTTAATGGATTTCAGAAGACATCTTATATACCGGATTTATAAATAATTTGTAAGCCTTGTAATTAAAATCAAATTAGTTAATTAAAAAATAAAATTAAGTAAATTTAAAATTATTTTTTAAATCATATAAAATATATTTAACCACATAATCTATTTACTTAATTATAAACTCTATTAGAAATTTTCTCTTTCATTGTCGTATTGAAAGACATTCTATACCAGATTTGTTGTATGTAATTTGTGGGTATAATAAGGTAATTCTGTGTTAATCTAGACTCCTAGAGCGTATTAATACCTATGTGTGGCGCATTTCGAAATAGATCACATTTTCAAGGTGAAACATGCAATTTACCCTTAAATATTTTTCATTTAATTCTGCAACATTTTAGATCCACAGTAACTATATAAACACCATTGGAGTACCACTCGAAGGTCTTTTCGCTTCCACGTCCGTTCCCACTATCGTCGTCATCAATGGCGAACGCGTTCACGAGACGATTGTTCGTCTCTGCGATTCTCCCGATCTTCGTTGCGGTACTGTTTTCGTTTCTCATTTTCACCGTTTAAGCTCATGATGATTTCGAATTGGAATTTATACTGTTTGTGCTTCTACTGCATTCGAATCTCGTTAATCTGGATCAGTACGGTGATATTCGTAGCTTTGTTGAGTTTTCTATGCTGTTAGATTTTGAGTAGAGTTGTTATTTGTACCAATTTCCACACTGTTTGATGATGTTGTGTACAGTGAGTTTGGCATGATACACTGGAAGAGATCTTCGAGCTGTGTGTAGTTGCATAATGAGTGATTTAAACGGATGAGCTAGGTTTTATTGTGTGGAAGTTTGGAATGTGTATTACAGCTTAGACCGCTACTTTGGTTCTGCTTCTGCAAGCTAGGTAGAGGTGATTGAGTTTGTAGAAGTGGTAGGATGAAACAAGTCTGATCGTACTGATTTTTGTATGCAGTTATAGCGAGCTTTGTTGCGGTAGTGTTTTTGTTTTTCATCTTCATTGTTTAAGCTCATGGTTTTGAATTGGATTTATGCTGTTTGTGCTTCTACTGCAATTGAATCTCGTTAATCTGGATTCAGTTTAGAGATAATCGTGGTGTCATTTTTTAGTAATTTGGGAAGATTAGCTATGTTTATTGTGTAGAATTTTGAAAATGTGTATTACAGCCATGGTTTAGCTAGGTAGAGCTGATGGGAGTTTGTAGAAGTGGTTGGACCAAATAAGTCCTATTCGTACTGATTTTCATGTGCTATAGTTAATTTTGCTCGATGATCGTATCATTTCGGTTAGTAATTTGTATAGCATAGCAACAATTTTGAATCATCTTACATGTATAGCATATTGATGCAGGTCATAATTCATGGATCTCTAGTGGCAGGACAGATATCACATTCATCTTCATCGTAAGCTGTAACTTATTATTGTAATTCAGGATTTCAGTTTGTTAAGTAGGTGTAGTTTGTTTAAAGTGGCTGGTTGTTGTTGATATGGATTCTAGACATATGACTATATGGGGTGACCCTTTCTCCTTTTCTCTTCATCTCCAGTCAAAGAGAGCGTAAGATATATGATTGTCCACGCTGTATTGAGAGACAGGTAATTTGTTAACTCATCTTCTGCCTCTGATCTGTACAGTCTCTGCAAACTCACTTTGTAGAAGACTAGAAGTTTCCTGTATGAAGACTCTTAACTATTATTTGCCGTCCGTGAAATTTCAATTAGTAGTATAGGAGTTTCAATTTGCACAGAATGCAAATAGTATGATTAAGGTTAATCTGGAAGAAGTATTCTGAGAGTTGAGATATCCATGCTGGGCCACTTTGCGCCATCAAGTCTATTAGGAAATATCAAGTTACTTATTTACCATAGGAGCGCATCTTGGAACAAATTTCTGTTGCCAGGACTTCCTTTTCCTTTTTGCTTCACATTCAGTTAAACGAGCTAATTGATTGCATTTATTTGGTTTGAATAATGCATTGGCAGGATCAGCGCAATACTACCTCTGCTGATCATCGAGATAGAAAGGTAATGAATCTATATAGTATTATATAGTAATATATATAAAGAAGACAGCAGATAACAATATTCATATCATCTACTTGATGCAGGATATTGACATAATTGTAACATACAGTGACCCTTCTGGTACTATTCGAGTTAAGACCATCAGATCCAGGGACCTTTCTGCTTCTTGGGTATGGAAACACCCCGGTGAAGAGAACCGTGATCAGGCATGAACTTGGCCACTTCCTCTAACACGGCTGCCTTGGCATTTTAACTCATGTCCACTACATATTGATGATTCTAACTTACCGATACTAATTTTCTTTTTTTCAGATAGCAGATGCTGCATCTCATCCTAAACTGGCAGGGGAAGATTCCAGCAATGATAACCAATCTGGAGGTGATATGCCGGTATCCCGGGCATCTCCTATTCACCCAGTGAAACTTAAGAGAAAGGTGAATTATGTTATTCTGCTTATGATCATAGTTTTCACTTTGTTTAGTTGGTCTAATATTGTGGTCGGTCCTCATGTTTCAGGGTTTACGAAAGGAAAGGAGGGAGACCAGGGCAGCAGAACTGATTAAACAAGACAAGCAGATGGATAACCAGATGCAAGAAGCCGCCATTGCGCGAGCTAGAGATCTTGATACCACTAAAAAGGGAAAATATAACATATGGAGGAAGGTATATGAGAATCCCAAGTCTGACTCCACTGTAAAACTGATGCGGGATCAGATCATAATGGCTCGAGCTTATGCCACACTCGCTAGAGCAAAAAATGAAACTGCACTTTATGATTCTCTAATGAGGCATTCTAGAGAAAGTCAACTTGCTATTGGAGAAGCGACATCTGATGCTGAACTGCATGCAAGGTCTTGTTACTTCAAATCTTTGGTAGAATTAAAAATTGATGATTGGTTACATTGTTCTTGTTAATAAACCCTTACTCTTTTCATTCCATCTGCACCAGTGCATTGGATCAAGCAAAATCCATGGGTCACATCCTGGCTACAGCAAAGGACCAGATGTATGATTGTATTTCAATAGCACGCAAATTGAGAGCCATGCTTCAGTCAACTGAGACTAATGTTAACTTGCTAAAGAAGAAGAGTACATTTCTTATACAGCTAGCTGCAAAAACTCTCCCCGGACCACTGCATTGTGTTCCTTTGCTTCTCTCAACTGATTACTACTTACATAATTTTGATGATAAGGAATTTCCCCACAAAGAGAAACTGGAAGATCCTTCCCTTTTCCACTACGCCATCTTTTCTGATAATGTAGTTGCCACATCTGTTGTTGTAAACTCAACAGTACTGCATGCAGAAGAGCCCGAGAAGCATGTTTTTCATATAGTGACGGATAAGCTAAATTTTGCAGCAATGAAAATGTGGTTTCTTGTTAATGCTCCATTTGGTGCAGCCATTGAAGTCAAGAATGTCGACGACTTCACTTGGCTCAATTCTTCATACTGCCCTGTTCTGCGTCAGCTTGAATCATCACGCATGATAGAGTACTATTTCAAGGCACATCAGGTGTCATCCCTAACTACAGGGACAGACAATCTGAAATATAGGAATCCAAAATATCTGTCGATGCTTAATCATCTTAGGTTTTACCTTCCTGAAGTTTATCCTAAGCTGGATAAGATATTGTTCCTCGATGATGACATTGTAGTTCAGAAGGACCTGACGCCTTTATGGTCAATTAATCTGCAAGGAATGGTGAATGGCGCTGTTGAAACATGCAAAGAGAGTTTCCATAGGTTTGACAAGTATCTCAACTTTTCCAATCCAAAGATATCAGAAAATTTCGATCCAAATGCTTGTGGATGGGCGTTTGGTATGAACATATTTGATTTGAGACAATGGAGAAAGCGTGACATCACTGGAATATACCATTACTGGCAAAACCTGGTATGAAATTTCTATTTAATAAGCCTCTCCCCTTTTGCTATGTGATCAGTAATAGCGTGAAAGATGAGTATACTGGCTGTTTCGTTTCATTAATATTTATCAAAGTAGCATGATGTCTTCTTCAATGGTGGACGCTGATACACTTCCTTTTTTTACACCCGTCTAATAGTGTTGGATGTCTATGAAATATCCTACACGTAATGAGTTCTTTGAAATCATAAAGCTGAAAAGTGCAAGGCTTCTGCAGTGGGTTCGTTAGATTAAGAGATCCAGAAATGTTGAATCCCATGGTCTCTTCACGGTTCACACTACAGGACTACATGTTTGGATAATACATTATTTTCCAATAGTTCAAATGGATCTAATGTTAATCCCTTTCTTATCTAACTTAAAATGATTAATAGTATTATTCTTGTTTCACTGTCTGGTCTTTTAAATTTAGAGATGAGACTGTAGAAAGTCTTTTCTCCCAATTGCTTAGTGATGTCCTGGCCTCATGGGTGTTATTTTTACGCTGTAATTCTTGTGTGGCAGGTTCTAGTCTGTAATCACTAGATTCAGATCAATATGTTAGTTGACAAGAGATTTTATTTTTTTGAATACTTGCACACTCAAAGTTTGTAGCAGCACCTTTACCTTATATCTGGTCATCACGAATAATTATTTTACTTTCTCTAATGGTAGTTTAAATTGTGGTGCAGAATGAAGAGAGGACCCTTTGGAAACTTGGGACACTTCCTCCTGGCCTCATTACTTTCTACAATCTAACCTATCCTCTGGCTAGAAGCTGGCACGTTCTAGGATTGGGTTATGATCCTGCTCTTAACCAAACTGCAATAAAGCATGCTGCCGTTGTGCATTATAATGGAAACTATAAACCGTGGTTGGATCTTGCCATTGGAAAGTATAAATCTTACTGGTCCAGATATGTCCTGTCGGACAATTACTATCTGCAGCTCTGCAACCTGAACTATACTCGCTGATATATTCTTTCATTGATGTTTGAAGCTCCGATACAGTATCACAGGCAAGTGTCTGTGAACATTCTTGATGTCTAGGTGGTTCCGCTTGTAAAAAGTTGCTTTTCAGTTTTGGGAAGGCCATAGATGCAAATTGTTACTCTCCTTCAACGGAGTACGCTGACTTGTAATATTTGTAACCACACATTAGATTCTCTAACAAAGTAATACAAGTTCCTGCTGCTGTATATTACCAGAACTAAATATGGATGTTCAATCTGAGGGGACTTGTTATTTTTTGGTTTGATGAATTTGTTCGAATTTGAAGGTGCTTTTGCTAGTTGCTACTTATGAATGGTCTTTGTGTGCCCGATCATTATGGTTATGGTTATAATGGTAGATGCACGGGACCAAGTTATTGAGAAGAATATGTAAATTGAGTCAGACTGGGTAGCAGGCTTCAGCCAGGTAAAAATGGAAAATTTTATTTTTACATGTAGATACTGATATATCCAAACATACATTCAAACAAATCGTAGAACTTACACGCAGACAATGTAAACAACCAAAATAAACAAAAATACTCCAAGTGAAGCCTGGTCATAAAGAATGAATGAGATAGTGATAGAAAGTGAAAGAAACCAAGATCATTGAAATTTTGGTTCCCACGGAACTTAAGTGCGATGCATCATTCACAAGAAGGGGCCTAGTAAACAATGGAGGTGGAGGTGGTGGAGAGAATTCCCGGCTAATTGATGATGGAGGCGGTGGAGTGAATTCCTGCCTAATTGATGATGGAGGAGGAGGTGCAGAAGAAGATGAAGAAGGTGGCCTTGTTGCGAATGGAGGTGAAGGTGCATCAGGTGCGTTAAGTCCATCATCTGTAGGTGGAGTGTTGGTGGACGAGACAGGATACGAACCTGCAGAGATATATGCAACAGTTTCTCAGTCAGAGAAAACAAAATAAGTGATATAACAGCTTTTAATGCTATGCACTACAATTAGAAAGCTGTCACTACTTACAGTCCGATTCTTTCCATCCCAAAACCATTTGATCGCGATCAAAGACCATACGATAGCCGGTCATAAAATTTTCTGAGACCAGCAGTTAAACAGCATTAGTACTTAGTACTGTCGATGAGAGAATCATAGAACACGTAAAATGAAGCAGCAGTCAAGAAATTAGTCTAACATGCGAACATAGCCAAGAAGCAGATTGCAGTAGCTGAATTTGGTAATACTTACGTCCAATGAGGTTGATATCATCAGTTTTTATAAGGGCCAAGCAATATCCATATCCGCTGCCATCCTGCGACCAACACATAATGTAACATATCAACAACAAACTGGTTGAGTGGTATGGTTTTAACCCATTTATCTCAACTGTCTGTTGAACATTTTTCAAGTAGAGATGCATGTTTCCTAACCGTGAAAGGAAGTACGATTGTTGGTGCAGTAACAAGAAACTGATCTCCACCAGCCATTGTGAAGCTAATTTCAGGAGTCCCTTTGGCACTGCATTCACGAAACTAGAGATTAGACTGTAATTCTTGGAAGGGGTAAGAAATTTCAGCTGCTCTGCAAATCAGCTGACTACCTTAGCACATAACAGTACTCGAAAATATTGTCACTGCTTGATCGTACAGGCTCGTCGCTAACCTGAGAATTGAACTGCAAAACAAGAGAACTTTCATCTCTTTTTCTTCACTCTCATTTCATGAAAGTGAAAATGTTAGTGTGATCAACTTACATTATCTGCAATAAATGTGTAAGCTGCATCATTCAAGTATGTGAATGAAGTGCCACTGTCAAAGATCGCGGTGAACCTAACATTAGAGACACTCTTCCCCACGGCTATCTGGGTCACACTTACATTATAGGTCCGGCTGGTGAAAAAAATTGGAAATTCATCAATCATGATATGAAGGGAAGGAGAAGTTAGCCTGTCATATTCCATAAGCACTCTGTTTCAAGTCAAAAACTAGACTTGGAAAATTTTACACACACCAAGTATACGCAGCACGCTCATTGTAATCTCATATGAATTAAACGTTTATAAAAATTTGGAAAGGATAGATTGCCTACTATGATGGTTCAAGATTGAATGGAGTAGTTTTCTGGTCTGGAGTCCCACTATCGCCAAACTCGATTCTTCCAAGGCCCTCATGGCCAAAACACATGGAAAACGAGTTTGCTGCAACAATTCCTTTGCTAGCTAAAATGCTTGGAACAGCAATGCTCTCCATTCCAAGCCCCAACAAACCATTTATAGCAGCATTGTTCAAGAAATCACCTGTTTGAACCGTTCCACACCTGAAAAGGCAAACATATAGATCAAGAATTAGCTACTTTGCTGCAATTACACTAGAACACATGTATATATATGTACCTCACCCTAACGTAATTGGTGCGTTGATCTGCTTCTGCGGGCTTTGATCTGTACCCATATACAGATAATCATTCACCAATAGTCCTGTAGATGAGGTGCTGGCAGAAAGATAATTCACTTCATAAGCACAAGTGTTTCCACGAACCGAACACCCACTCCCTGAACTTGCACACAAAGTACTATTGCACGGAACTGGCGAGCTAGTATTTGATTTACTCGGACTATATATGTTCAGGTCAGATGTCTGTAACACAAAACCATTAGTGAACTTGCAGAAAGGTGTGGAATCAAACCATTTATATCAATCTGTTCTCTGATGGTATACCTGTCCATCAGCAAAGGTGTAGGTCTGGGCACAGGTTGTGCAGTCACATGGCAGCCAGAAGAGGTCGCTGCCGGTATCCAATGCCACAAGAAATGGCAAGGGTGGGGAGCCAACCCAAACATACAAGTAGTGCAGGCTGCAAATTTTACATGAGCAGGAATCCCAAATCAAGAAATAGTCAGAAATTCTAAATTACAACATCTCCAAACAGATCAATTCTTGAGCATGCGCAAACTTCCGAGCTGATTTGCTAAGTATAGACTATAGAATATATAAACGCAAACTAAGAAGCGTATATCTAATGATCTAGCTAGCTGTAGTACGTAGTTTAATCTACCTCATTAATTGGTGAAGAAAATATCATCTTCCAAATAAGGTAACTGAGAAACTCGTGCTAAGAGAGCGATACAATTACAAACGAACATGCATGAACTAAACAGCAAACAGGACGTAGAGAACACGCACTATCCAAGATCATCGAGACGGTAAGTGTCGTTTCCACCCCAGAACGTGATGCTGGAGGCTGAGGCGGAAGCCAGGCTCGTGCCATTGGGATGACTAAATACATGGTCGCGGTGTGCCATGGCTGCATAGTAATCCATGGTACCTTTTTCCGGCAACCCCTTGTCGCCCAACATTCCCTTCACCGTGTCGGAGTACCGGTGGTGAACGTCCACCCCAACTGTTTTAAAACCATCACCATTCTTGGCAAGAACGAGAAGAATACATGCCAATACTATGACAACCAAGTGAACAATGTTTGACATTGTTGGAAACTAAAAAACGACAACCAAACGTTAGGGTTGTTATCGAAAACTGATATTCTAAGTTTTCTTGATCATGTGAAATTATTCTGAGTGAATGTTGTGATTAAGAGTCCAGGATATATGTAGAGTATTGGCATTCAAATACTATATGTTTTTAGTTCAAATAATTGTTGTATTAACTATTAAGATTTAAGAATATGCTTTATCATATAAAATTGAAGAATAATTCTAGGACGTGCATATACATTTTTTTCGACGAAATTAAGAATGGCGTTGATGATAATAATTCAATCAAAAGTCAACTAGAGAATTTTTTTAGCCTAGAAGGCTTAGTAGGTTATTATGAAAAAAGATTGATCGACTGCAGTTAAGTGATAGAATTCCCTCAACTAAAAGTCAACTAGAGAAAAAAATTAGCCTAGAAGGCTTAGTAGGTTACTTATGAAAAAAGATCGATCTACTGAAGAATTTCATCTCAATTAAAAGATTGAACTTATATAGATTTATAAAATCTAGTCATATATATTAATACTTCAATACTTTCCTAAATGTCGATTTCAACCTTTTTAGAAAGGTCATTTAAGTGAAACTTTAATATGGAGTGGAGATTATCTCCGTGAAGATTCAAACCCAAATTGGACGTGAGCCAGAAGCTCTAATACCATAATAAAATTCCATCTCAACTAAAGGGTTCGAACTTGTAGAAAGTTGTGAAATGTACTCATATATTAATACTCCAACATGATTATATAAGTTTGTTTTGTGTAACTCAAAGATACACTAAACATGGGTACAAAATCATCTAGAACACTATCAACTTTAGCTCCCTAATCACCTGCCAAGGTTATGTTTTCTTTCATTTAAAATCAATATACTTTAGTTCAACTCCACTTAGTTATTTCAGTTCAGTTAAATTCAGTTCAGTCCAATTTAATAAATTTCAGTTGAAAAAAACAGTCCAATTCAATAAATTTTAGTTGAAAAAACAGAGCCTCACCTACGCACCTAATGTTAGCTAATTTTCCCTAACAAAACTTATGCATCATAGTATATTTTTGTTGAAAGAACATTTTAGTTTAATAGTTTGTATATATGGATATAAAATTGGAAACGGAGAGTAAGTGGTCAACATGTATAGCTTTCAGAGCAACAAATTTAAGCCACAAAAAGGAAAAAGAACATGTTTAGCACTTAAACTTTCACAAAATGTAATCAACAGTACTGTAGTTAATGATATGATTGGTGCTGGTGCCGAAATGTTGGCTGGAAATTTGGAATATAGAATAAAAGATAGAAAAAGAATAAGGAAGTCTATCCTTACATATGTGACTACGAAGAGTTCGAAGAGTTCAAAGTTGTTCGAAATTTGGTTCTCAACTCAACTCGACTAAAGTAAAATATAAATTAATAAATAAGAATTGAATTTAAGTTGATTTTTGGAGTTTTATATTTCGTATTGAAATGTGGGTTTGAAGGAGTTGTTGATAAGAGTGTCTTTTTGGCGAACTAAACAAAGAAGAGACAACGACTAGTACCTTACGCATTATGTCTTGTACACTTAAGTTTAGTTTATTTAGGGATTACAGTAGTACATTTTGCCTGAGTAATAGTACATTACGGTTAAAGAAGTTAGACTAGCTCAATGTATTAAGTAGATTCACTAGCTCTCTGTAGCCGTTTTCTTGAAGCTTCAATGGTGGCTCCTGTGGTATTAGACTACTAGTTCTTCATCTGTGGATTTTACGCTTCCTTCGTCACCGTACTTTCTGCAATCTTCTGATCACGAGGGATTTCAATTGTCCTGGACTCGTTGAATGGCATCAATTATCATTATCAATCATGAGTAAGTATACTTTGATGGTGTTGGATGTGAAAATAAAAAAGGTTTTGTTGACGCCTGACGGTATGATTCTCCCACCATCTGCTGTTAATTCGCCTGAATTACATGCTGCTTGGAAACGTGCAAATGCATTAGTGCTGGTTTGGCTGTTGAATTCTTGTTCTTCTGAGATTAACCCAGTGTTCTGTTTTTACTTCTGCTCACGAGTTATGGTTAGAATTACGCACACATTACGCTTGTAGTGATGATCAAAGAGTTTTTCATCTGGAAAAATCTCTTAGTTCAATTCGACAAGGTGCAAATTCTGTTTCGTGTATTATCATTTCCGAAAGTGAGACTATGCGTGTTTGGGTTATGAAGCATTATGGGATGAGAGAATCGTGGAATCTATTCGACTTTTTGTCTATAGAAATATTTTATACTGATATCTTCAAACATACACACAATCATAATCGCTTCACTTGCACATAACATTGTAAGCAAATCGATATAAACAAAAATATGAAACATCCCCAGGCGAAGCCTGATCATCAAGGAAGGTTGAAATAGTAATAGAAAGTGAAAGAAACCAAGACCATTGCAATTTTGGATCCCGCGGAACTTAAGAGCCCTGCATCATTTATGAAAACCGGCCTGGTAAAGAATAGAGGTGGAGGTGGTGGAGAGAAATCCCCTCTAATTGATGATGATGGAGGAGGTGGTGAAGAAGAAGAGGAAGAAGGTGTCCTTGTTGCGAATGGAGGTGGAGGTGCATCAGGTGCGTTAAGTCGTTCATCTGCAGGTGGAGTGTTACTGGACGAGACAGGATATGAACCTGCAGAGAATACAACAGTTTCCCAGTGAGTGAAAATTTAGCCAATGATGTTGCAGTTCTCATGCTATGCACTGTAATTAGTTTTTCACAACTACTTACAGTCAGATTCTTTCCATCCCAAAACCATTTGGTCTCGATCAAAGACCATGCGATAGCCAGTCATGAAATTTTCTGAGACCAGCAGTTAAATGTGTAAGTACTGTCGAAGACAGAATCATAGAAAGTGTAAAATGAAGCAGCAGTCCAGAAATTACAAGCTGAATTTGCTAATACTTACCGATAGACTAGGTAATCCTGGTTAGATTAGACATAGCTATATATATATTAGAGTCCTAGTTAGATTACATAGCTTCTTCTTATATTTTGTATATATACCCTACTACCCTACACCATTCTATGATAGAATAAACACGATTCAATAATCTTACACTTACGTCCAATGAGGTTGATCTCATCATCATTTTTTATAAGGGCCAGACAATATCCATATCCGCTGCCATCCTGCGACCAACATATAATGTAGCACATCAACAACGAACTCAATTTTTAAACTGTCAAACGGGCAGTGTTCAAGTAGATATGCAACTTTCCTAACCGTGAAAGGAAGTACGATTGTTGGTGCAGTAACAAGAAACTGATCTCCTCCAGCCATTGTGAAGCTAATTTCAGGAGTCCCTCTATCACTGCATTTGCACGAAACTAAAGATTAGACTGATCCTTGGAACTTATATAAGATCTTAAGCTGTAATGCAAATTCGCTCACTACCTTAGCACATAGCAATACTCGAAAATATTGTCACTGGTTGATTGTACAGGCTCATCTCTAACCTGAGAATTGAACTGCAAAGCAAGAGAGCTTTAAATGTATCTTTTCTTCGGTCTCAGTTCATGAAAGTGAAAATGTTAGTGTGATCAACTTACATTATCTGCAATAAATGTGTAAGCTGGATCATTCAAGTATGTGAATGAAGTGCCACTGTCAAATATCGCAGTGAACCTAACATTAGCGTCACTCCTCCCCACGACTATCTGGGTCACACTTACATTATAGGTCCGGCTGGTGAAAAAAATTGGAAATTCGTAAGTCATGATATAAAGGGAAGGCTAGGAGAAGTTAGCTTCTCATATTCCATCAGCACTTGTTTCAAATAAAGAACCAAAAGGTTTTAAAAAAAAAAAAAAACAGGAAAGGAGAGATTGCTAACTATGTTGGTTCAAGATTGAATGGAGTAGTTTTCTGATCTGGAGTCCCATTATCACCAAACTCGATTCTTCCAAGACCCTCTTGGCCAAAACACATGGAAAACGAGTTTGCTGCAACTATTCCTTCGCTTGCTAAAATGCTTGGGACAGCAATGCTCTCCATTCCCAGCCCAAACAAACCATTTAAAGCAGCAGCATTCAAGAAATGACCTGTTTGAACCGTTCCACACCTGGAATACGCAAACATATGGATCAAGATTCATGAATTAGATACTTGCTGCAAAGGTATCACCACGCACAGCAATACATATACAAAACATCATTTACCCATGTAACCTCACCCTAATGTAATTGGCGCGTTGATCTGCTTCTGCGGGGTTTGATCTGTACCCATATACAAATAATCATTCACCAATAGTCCTGTAGACGAAGTGCCGGGAGAAAGATATCTCACTTGATAAGCACAGGTGTTTTGCCGAGCTGAACACCCACTTCCTGAAGTTGCACACAGAGTACTATTGCACGGAAGTGGAGAGCTAGTAACTGATTTGCTCGGACTATATATGTTCAGATCATATGTCTGTAAACACAAAACACTAATGAACTTCCAGAAAGGTGTGAAATCAATTCATTTATTAATAAGTTCTCTGATGGTATACCTGTCCGTCAGCGAAGGTGTAGGTTCGGGCACAGGTTGTGCAATCGCATGGCAACCAGAAGATGTCACTGCCGGTGTCCAGTGCCACAAGAAATGACAATGGCGGGGAACCAACCCAAACATACAAGTAGTGAAGGCTGAAAATTTAACATAATAAGGATTCCAAATCAAGAAATGGTAAAATTTTAATTAGTACAACTCCAAACAGATCATTTCTTGAGTCAAAATGCTTTCATTTCTTATATTTCGACAAATTCACTACAGTTTTGCTTTGCTGTTAGAAATCTGATCTTTGTCTATGTCATTTCCCTTACTAGAACTAATTTTTGTATACTGCTTTAGTTTGAGCATGCAACATATGATAACAAACAAGTCACTTCACAAACTGATTTGCCAAGTGTAAAAAGGGGCTCAAGTACCGCCTTAAAAGACTTTGTAAGGCTATAAACTTATCGCATATTTTATAGAAGAAACCCAGCCTCACATGTAAGTCATATCTTATAGAAGAAACCTAGCCTCATGTGTGAGCCGGTGTGTATTAAATACGTAATGATAGGGAAGCGAGCACATCACAGGCAGAGAGGACTGAAGCAGTCCCGATAGACCTGTACTTAACATGTGACGATAGATAGGGCAAGCCCAGAGCAGGCGAAAAGGACCAAGGCAGTCTAAGACTCATTATCAACCTAGCAATCCATGGCCTTTATAGAATAAGTCCATGATATTTTTAATCGATGTGGAATAGTTAACATTAAGTATATGGGATATAAATGCAAACCATTAAACTTATTTCTAATGATCTTGATGTACTAGTTGAATATATCTACTTCATTAAATGGTGAAGAATATAATGAACCTAATAAGTTAACCTATAAACTCGTGTTAACATAGCCATAAAATGATAATAAGAGGATTTATATAACGTACTATCCAAGATCATCGAGACGGTAAGTGTCGTTTCCACCCCAGAACGTGATGCTAGAAGCGGATGCGGAAGCTAGAGATGTTCCGTTGGGACTCAAAACACGGTCACGGTGTGCCATGGCTGCATAGTACTTCATAGTACCTTTTTCTGGCAACCCCTTGTCGCCCAACACTCCTTTCACCGTGTCGGAGTACCGGTGGTGAACGTCCACACCAACTGTTTTGAAACCTTCTCCACACTTGGGAAAGATCAGAATACATGCCAACGCTATGAACGCTAAGTTAAAAAAGTTTGACATTATTGCAATTTGTAAATTTACACAGGAGATGCTAATTAAGTATGTTGTTTCAAGTTTTCTTGCAAGTGTACTCTCTATGCTGTGACTGAGTCCATGATATATGTAGAGCATTATGACAATGACGGCCAAATTCTCTCTGTGTTCAGTTTTAGTTGAATATTTTTTGGTCTTTCTTTAATTCGATATTACATCACATTCTTTACGTAATCACCAATTTAACATTCCATCCGGATTACTTCATTTCGAAAAATAACAATTCATCTAAGAGAAATTTAATGCGATGAGGACTTAACCAAGCAGGCAAGCACCTCGCCATCTATGAGAAAACTACATGGACTCGATCCAGCCATGGAGACCCGACCAATTCGACTCAACACCTCTCCATTTCGGAGAAGTTTATAGGAAATCGATTCCAACACCTCCTCCTATTATCCGGATAGTGTACTCCTATCCGCTCGATCAAAATAACTTTTGAATAATTTACTGCATTAAGACTATAATATATACTTTATTTTTAGTATATGATAACAATTGAGAATAAGTCAACAAATCCTGCTTTTCGATGAGATTAAGAATGTAGAAACTGGAAAGCATCATCTATTAAAAGTCAACTTGGGGTTTTATTGATCATCACTAAATTATGAACTGTACTTAAAATTGACTTAGCGTATGTCTTTATACTTCATACATGGTTGCACAATTGCATAATCATGAACCTTGTCAAAGAATTCTCTACTATGTGTGATTGATCAATTATCTTATTCTATCAGAATATCATACTATTGTATACTGTTTAACTATTATAAGAATAATCGTTGAATATGATAACAAGGTGAATGATCAGATAAACTAATTTGAAAAATGGCTAGGCCCTGTCGGCTATATCGTTGCAGCGCCATCTCCCTACTCAAATTGAATATTTTGTATACAAAATAACTCAACTTCAATTGAAAAAGATCACTCAAATTCTACAAATTCTATACCAATCAATGAATCTCTAATTAGTGTATATTTTTAAGCAATAAGATAATTGGTCAGCTGCAAAACTACAACTAATTTATCAGTTCGTTTTGTAAAACAAACAACCTAACAATGTTTGCACTTTATCATTTTTGTTTTACAAATAGTACACAAAAGCCTTATCAATGGTCAGTTCATTTTGTTAAATTAGACATAACATGTACATAAAATCACCAAGAAAGCTATAAAACTCTCAAGTTTAACTAACGTGAATTCATAAAACCCTTGGTTATTAGCTTCTTCCTACATTCCTTTAAAAAGAGCTTCCATAAGAGACTTTCCATTTCGTTTTCACGGAAATTCACTATTATCAATTTTATAATCAATATTGTGCCTAATCAGGGGCGGAGGATGCTGAGGGTTGGTGTCGGGTGTGTCTCCAGCCACACCCAATCCCGCACTTTTCATTATATATATAATATTTTTCGTTTATAATTCTATTTAAATTCTCACTTTTATCATATATACTATTAAAATTTCACCTTAATAGTCAACGTTATTTAATTTATCAATTATATCTCTCATGATATCATTTTATCATCCACTATAAACCATTGTTTGAGTTGAACTTCTTAAAAATTGTTTAAATGGCGAATGTCAGTTATCTTAATTCTATGAAAACGGAGAGTACGAGGTTGATTGCCATGGTATTTGAACGGTAATTTTGGTGAAATTATATTTGAAATGGAGGTATTTAAAATGTATTTTAGGCTAAATCACTGTTTATCGAGTTAAATGGGGTCAGTCCCGTCATGTTCAACAAGTTTAGCTTTCACAAACTGTAATCAACAGTATATTTAAGGATATTATGATCGTTGTTGGGATATAGAAAAGAATAAACAAGTCATCGATATCTTAGAAGGAGTATGCGACTATAATCTATATATGTGAGTACAAAGTCGTTGGCGGCAGAATACATACCCGCCATAAATTCTCTCCAGTTATGTAATTCCTCGGTTCTGATAGGTAACAGATAGAATTAAAATCTCATTATCTAACTTAAAAATTGTGGTAACACAACAAAGCTTGTAGTTGACTTGCTAATTTTCTTTTAACTTTTATTTTTACTAGAATTTTTTCTTAAACTTCATGGAGAATTGATTAATCTATAGTCACAGTGGTTATTGAATACGATTTGAACTGAAAAAACTCAATTTAAATTGTATTTTACAATAGAAAAAATTGAATTTTTCTTATACAAATTGTATTCGAAATCGTCCGGTCAAACCAACCGGTCGTTTTGGTTACAATTGGGAGAAAATTCGCGCCAGGTGCTCTCTTGTAGAAAATATTGTAAAAAACGACCAAGGGAAATGAGATGTTTAAAAAAACGACCTGAAATTGTATCATAACAAACTGAAATTGTATCATAGTGTACAAAAGATATAGTTTTCACACTTAAAATTGTATCATAGTGTGTAAATGATGCAGTTTTTCATTGTACCATAGAATGCAAATAATACAACGATCGTTTTTTGCAAAGTTTTTTTCAACACGGTACCTGCATGTAATGCTCCCTAAAATTGGATCAAAGCCCATACCCGGCCCTTCACCCTCCCGTTTTGTAATGTCCTATAAGAAGGCCCATATTAATAAGTAAAAGTATGGAGCATGGAAGCCCAATCTTGTATTTCTGTCGGTCCATACAATAAATAAGCATCAATTGCAAATCAGATCGGAACCTAGTGAACGCCGGCATTTGTGAGGTTCGTTTAAACTCGACAATATGGCTCCTAAAGGTATACACTTGTTCCAATCCATTTTTTTCAATTCCCATTCCTTTTGCTAATCATTCTGCCATAGATGAGTGTTAACCATACTGCCCTCCTGTTAACTGCGTATGTATTTGGAGATTAATTAAGCTGAATTGTCTCTTTTAGCCCAACCCAACTAACCCCACATAAATCGGGTGACAGGTCCGCTCCAAAAGCCACAAAACACCTAAATCACTAGCGAACCTCGATTTCTCAAGGCAAGATCGATTCATTTCTTAAATTGCTGATTAGTACACTTGCGCTTTGCAAACTAATACTTTCTATTTCTTATTAATCTGATAGGCGAACATGGCGGGTTACATAACCTAGTAGTAGAGGTGAGTATAAACGAAACTGGACCAAAATACCGGGGCTAACCGGATGAAAAATAGGGCCTCGGACCGGCCTTAAACCGACTAGGTCCGGTCCTTGATATTTATATTTAAGGGGGTGTTTGGATGGGGATTTGAATACCTTCCATTTGGCTCTATGAATATTGATTTGACCTAAAATACACTTAAAATACCCCACTCGTTCATTCAAACACAATTTTCACCAAAATCCATCCAAATGTCCACTCAAATGTCCATCCAAACAGCCACTGCATTTTTCAGTCTTTGGTCCGATCCGGGTCAAATACCGGAAAATCGCATGTCGAACCGAACAGGACCGGATCGAAGTTTTGTACAAAGCCCAATCATATACGGTCCATACGGATATACCTAATTACCTAGTATGTCATAACTCCATTACATCTCGTAGACACCGAGAGCCGTGAGCCACCTGAGTCCTGACCCACGCCCACCACGGCACCACCCATCGCCTCTGTGACTCCGTCCGTCAGTCGACCACCCTGACCCACCATCGACCACCAGTCCACCACGGCACCACCCATCGACCACCCACCCATCAGCCACCAGTCACCACCCATCGGCCACCACCTCCGGCTCGCCTCCTCAATTCGACGGCCGACGACGCACAGGCGCACCGCGCAGTCGCGCACAGCTCCTCGCCTCCTCACTCCTCAATTCGATTCGGCCAATTCGATTCTGAATATCCAGCTCTAAAACACGGATTCCGACTTGCAATGTAAGTTTCTATTGTTTTTTGGGTTATTTTTTGGACTTTGGAAATGTTTGGAAAATTTGTGATCAAGTAGCTGAGAAAACAGTGAGGCAGGGACTGTTTTCCGATTTTTTTTTTTTTAATCCGGCCTGCTCGGTCCAAGCCCGGACCGTACCGATACCGAGCCAATTTAGGTCCGGTCCTCGGATTAGAAAATGCCTTCGGACCTGGACCGATGCTCAGCCCTACCTAGTAGAATAGTTTCAGAATCAAAATTGGACTTCAACACTTCTAGCTACAGCAGCTGCTTCTTCTGCTGCACAAGTTGTTTTCGATTTCTCACTTATATCCGGTACATGCGACTAATCCACTCGAACGAATTCGATACGCCATAGCAAGCTCTTCTTCACGTTTATCAGATTTTTATATGCGTTTTGTTTTGTTATAGGTTAATGTATGAATTCATGATAATGAGATATCGGTTTTGATTTTGGATTTGTTCTTCGTTTTGCTTGCTGTTGAACAGTTTATGGTGGTGAATGGTGATTAAAGAAAGTGTTTGGTGATTATTTGTATTCAACAATTCAGGATTGTGAGTTTTTTTTTTTGTTGTTGGTAGAAATGAGTTCGAGCTTTCCAGCACACGGAAATGAAGGGGAGGATAACAACGGAGATGAGGTTTTCATTGATGAGAGTGATATTATTAACGAGTACGAGGTTGACGAAGAAGGTTTGTATGTGGAGATTCTATTATGTTTATGCTATAGGTTTTGCTTTATTGTTTGCTGAATGAATGGAAATTGAACTGCTCGGAAATGAATGATTATCTATTGTTTGGAGGAGTGTGATGTTGACGAAGAAGGTTAGTGTATGGAGTTTTAAGTACGGTTAGGCTATAGATTTTGACTTGTTGTTTGCTGAATGACTGGTTTGATCATGTTAAAACTGAAAAGATTTTGAAATTTCTGGTGGAGAAATATGAACTGCTCGGAAATGAATGATTATCTATTATTTGTCGAGGAGTGTGATGTTGACGAAGAAGGTTAGTGTATGGAGTTTTTAAGTACGTTTATGCTATAGATTTTGACTTGTTTGCTGAATGACTGGAAATCGAACTGCTCGGAAATGAATCATTATCTATTATTTGTCGAGGAGTGTGATGTTGACGAAGACGGTTTGTGTATGGAGTTTTTAAGTACGTTTATGCAATAGATTTTGACTTGTTGTTTGCTGAATGACTGGTTTGATCATGTTAAAACTGAAAAGATTTTGAAATTTCTGGTGGAGAAATATGTATCTTCAATACAACTTAGAATGGTCTATAATGTAATACATACCTTTTAACCTTTTCTGTGTTGTGGTTCCTGTACTACTTTCCATGTTGATATATGTTCATGTGCTTCTTAACCTTGTGTTTTCTCAGAACTCCCTGATGCAGATGAGGAAGGAGGTTCTGATGGAGAAGAAGTTTTTGGTGTGTTCTTTATATAGACATATTGTTTTTACCAGGCAATCATATCTCTATTACTTACACGAGCATCTCTGCATTATTAAAACACAAGGCCCGCCTGATTATTTTTCTTTTCTGTTCTTTATCAGTTCACAGTCTAGAGTTTTTTTTAATAAAATATTCAACTTTCTTTTACATTAAGTAGCTCAGAGAAACGGTTCTTTAACTGGGATGCCCTTTTCACATGAGAAACACTTGCTTTTTTTGGTAAATTAAGTGAATTCTTATAAAAGAATTTGTGTGCAAATTATTAGTGCACCATATGAGATACTGTTTGAGCTTTTCCACTTGCTAAACTATATATCTTCCGTTCGCCAGTCCATATAAGTACTTGAACCATCTTAACTTAAAATCAGGATTGAAAATGTCTGGCTTATCTTCTATGGCCTCAATATTAGTTGGTGTGTGCATGTTGTTTCATCAACACTTGGTAGTCCCCAACACTTGGAATTTAGGGCCCTCAGTAATGGCATTGATCCATTTTCATATTTATCGTATTGTGAAGGCCCAATCATTCATATGTTCATTCATCATGTTATTAATTCATCATTCATATTGTCCTTTTTGTCTTACATTGTGCTAATTTTATTGCTGCAGATGGAGTTGATGATTCGACACATATATTTACTGGGCATACAGGTGGTCCTAGTTACTTATGTCTTTTGCTATTCCTCAATCCTAATGCCTTCTTGGATTAAATGATTACTGTTGAGCTGTATTTTACTATTTCTCCCACAATGATAAGTTAGTTGATTGATATACTGATGGTTAATTAATTGCAAAAGCGCAAGATATACTGGAAGTGAGCGTGACGGTTTAGCATTTACTTTAACAAGTTGCTTTTTTTTGCAATACATTTTAGATCTGTGTCCCTAGACTCAGATAGTAATTGTTTTTACTGTGTTTTAGTCTTCTTCTTCACTCTTTAGTTGTTTTTAACATTTCATTTTGTTAATCTCTGGGCAATAGTAATATTCTATGTATGAATTTTTCTAAAATAATATTTTGCATCTAGGTGAGCTCTACACTGCTGCATGTAGTCCAGCAGATGCTACTTTAGTGGCGACTGGAGGTGGTGATGACAAAGGATTTTTATGGAAGATCAATACAGGAGATTGGGCTTTTGAGCTACAAGGTGTGATAATATTTTCAGAAGTTGGCCTGTTTTCTGCTGCATGCATTGATGTTTTCATAAATTATATGTTAAGGACTAAGGTCCTATTGTGAAACTACAAACGTAAGATTGTTTAGTAATAGTAGAACAGAGATATCATGCGTATCTATCGAAAGAAGTTATGAAAATTACAAACATGAAATCATGCTCTTGTGTTTTGACTGACATCTAGTACAGAGGTGCAATTCATTCTTTCTACATCGTGTGCTATAAATGCCGATCATCTTGCAGGTCACAAGGACTCTGTGTCCAGTTTAGCCTTTAGCACTGATGGGAAATTGCTTGCCTCTGGTAGCTTGGAGGGAGTTGTTAAAGTATGGGACATAGCTACAGGAGATTTAAAATGCACTCTTGAGGGTCCTGATGGGGGCATCGAGGTGACATATTCAGATTTGATGTTGGTGAAGTCTCTGCTGCATATTATGTTGCTTGTTTCTAACCTGTACTATTTTCAGTGGATCATGTGGCATCCAAAGGGAAATTTGATTTTGGCCGGTTCAGAAGATTCTTCTATTTGGATGTGGAATGCCGACAAGGCTGCTTGTTTAAATGTTTTCGTAGGTCATGAAAGTAGTGTAACCTGTGGCAACTTTACACCTGACGGTATTTTCCTTTTTCTTTCAGTATCTATATGTTGTATTTGTGGTTATGTTTTTCTCAAGATCATTATATGGCACTGTTTATTTTATTCAGGTAAAACAATTTGTAGTGGTTCTGATGATGCAACTATGAGAATATGGAGACCTGGAACTGCAGAATGCATACATGTCGTTAGAGGTATGGTGGGCTTTTCATTTTCTTTTTTGCCTTCTTTTGTCCGGGATCCTTCCCTTAGCTTTTCAATTTCACTTTGATATTTCCAAGATATTCATCTCATGATTATGTGTGAGATCTATCATCTATTATTCACATGATTCGATATCTTTTTCTCTGCCTTGCATAATAATTTACTTGTGCTTGGACTAGTGAACTTTAAGTAAGATGAGGCATGGATTATAGTGTTAGTGATTTTGGAGTTGTTTTGTTTCTTTTCTGTAAATTGTGTAATCTATATAAATATTTATCTATCTGATAGTACACAACTAATAAATTGCATTTATATATATATTTTAGGGCATCCATATCATACTGAAGGTATCACATGTATGGCAATCACCTCTGACTCAAGTCTTATTCTTACGGGCTCAAATGATGGTTCTGTGCATGTTGTTAACATATCAACTGGAAAGGTGTGTCTTCACTATTCTCTTTTTCCTTCTCAAAGTTTTTGATGTTGCATTTGGTTCTAGGGAGCTTTGACATGTTGCTAAGAATTTTTGTCCCAATAACAGGTTGTTACTTCATTAAGTCCACATTCAGAGTCTGTTGAGTGTGCTGTATTTGAAGCAAGGTTTTCCCTGCCCTTCCTGCTCTTTAATTGTAAAATTATTATTTGTAACGAACAGTAAAGTGTAGCCATTTTACTTCATTAATACAATGTATCTGCTTGTAATTTGTGCATCTTCCATGAAGCATAACGTTTTGGTGGAAAATCATTTGTAGCTCGCGACGGGATTATTGGAGGGCTGCCACAGCAGGCATGGATAAGAAGCTCAAAATCTGGGATTCACTAAGTTCAGATCCTAGGTGCATCTGTGAACATGAGGTTTGTTGTCTTCTCGTTTACTTCTCCTTCCCTCGTGAACTACTACTATGTATTAGCTCAACTTGATACATATTACTCAGTCTTGCAATACCATGGGCTTGTGTGAGGCGCACTTTCTTTTCTTTTTTCTCTTACCTGTTATGATTTTTAATTTTAATTTTGGTTTCTGTTAATTCCTTGGCAGGAAGGAGTTACGTCTTTGCTATGGCTAGCTGGTTCTAGATACGTAGCCACAGGCTGCGCCGATGGTAAAGTACAGATATGGGACAGCCTGTCAGGAGATTGTGCCAAGATATTTAGGGGTCACTCTGAAGCCATTCAATCTATTTCTGCATCATGCGATGGACAGTTTCTGGTGTCTGCCTCAGTCGATGGGACTGCCCGAGTTTTTGAGATTGCTGAATTTAGATGAACTTCCTCCTCTTGGAAGTCGATATTAACCTCGTGTCTGTTTGGTGTGTAACAATAGTCCTTGTTTCTTTGCCCTTTGTAAAGGGTGTTTAGGTTAACTTATCATATTTGTGCTAGTTGTTACAAATTTACCCGGTTGCCCCAGTTTTGATCCATATGTATTGGCAGAATCATATTGTTTACTGTTTTTTCTTGAATCTCAGCATATTTTTATACTGCAATGTGACATTATACATGAATGAGTAATTATTTAGCTGCGGGATATGTGCAAATTGAGATGGTAAAAGTGATTGTATTGAAACAATAAAGCTATTTCAGGTGACGAAAAGCATACATAAATCTTGAACAGTTTGGGATTTGAACTTCTCCTCTTTCTTGTGGGCTATATCTCTTTCTCAGATGATTTGATAACCAGTTGATAAGGATATTGTAGTAAGTACTATGTCATATTATGGTCAGTGCTATAGAAACTCATAAAACACGGAACAATCAATACGCTACTGAAGGAGAAAGGAAACGCTACAGCCTGCTATCTCAAGTGAAAACAGAACCAAGCATTGTGTTTTTCTTGAATCTGTTAGCTACAAACCTAGTTGATATGTATAATTTTCAGCGGTTCGATCTGTACATTGAGGGCTAAATGTATTCTTTGTTAGAGGGAGGTATTTATATCTCCGAAATTTTGATAACCAACATATATGAATAACATATTGTCGTATTATATTATGAGTGTAACAGAAACTCATCAAACACGGAAGAATCAATAAACTACATACAGAATGATAAATATCAAACTAGTTTTCAGGATGTAATAGACTCTTAGATTTTAGACTCGGTTCTAAACTGAACTAAACAGCCACAGTACAAGTAAATTAGCATTGGCTCAAAGACACCTTAGTCCCCAGATGTATAATTTAGGCCTTCTGAATTTGCCGAGTGTACGAGAGATAAACCGCCTGATTGTGGTTCTTGAGAATTTAGGTGCTCTAAGAAAAGGGTGATTCATCAGGGTCTGTGCCGGACATCTATCCTTAGGATTTCTTGTCAAACAAAGTTCCAAAAAGCTTTTGGCATTCATTGATAACTCACTAGGTATTACTGGCAACTCACCCTCTGCCTTTATCTTGGAAGCAATTTCTGCCAGAGTCAACATTTCGCCCCACGTGGACTTACCGGTAAGCATCTCTAGAACAACGCAACCTAACGCCCAGATATCAGAAGGGGCTTCTTGAACGCCTTCCATCAAGATCTCCGGTGCTGCAAACTCAATTGTACCCCTAAACTTAGAGTCCGACTCCTGTTGCTGCTGCTGTGACCCCCTTTTCCTCTTCTTAGTTTTTCCATAACCCTCCAACCTCTTTGCCACTCCAAGATCAGCAATCTTTGCTGTAAATCCATCGCTTTTGCTTCCAACGAGCAAAATATTTTCTGGTTTCATATCACAGTGAACATATCCAAAATCATGCATATGTTTTATGCCGCTAACAATTGATCTAGCATAAGAACGTACATCATCTTCACTCAAAGCACCATCATTCATCGCGTCGAACAATGTTCCTCCAGCAGCATATTCAAGAAGCAGATTATAAACCTTCTCGCCATCTTCTGTTATAGTCCACTCGTCACCGAAACATTGAATGATATCAGGGCAGCCCCCAAGTTGGTCGAAAACATCCTTCTCAAACTGTAGTGAACTGGAATCAGATTCTTTCGCGGACTTGACAGCCATGTTATCGGGACGATACTTGAATCTAAAACCGGATGAAGTAGCCATATAAACGTTAGCGGAACCACCCGATCCTAATAACGGACCCCTCGACCACCAGGCACCGTCACCATAATCTTCCATGGTGCTGCCTTCGGAACCTGAATCTGAATCTGAACCTGAACCTGAACCTGAACATGATGACATAGCGCGTTATTATTGTTCTTCTTTGTTCTCCAATTGCTTTTCTTTCTTTCCTCGATGAAAATACAGGTTTGTTTTCCTTGAAAGTTATACTTATATAGTAGTAAGCAAATCTGTTGCCGATTCTAGTTTGGAAATAATCTGATAAAGAAGGTAATTATCGATTTGCGCAGATTCTAGTTGGGAAATAAACTGATAAAGAAAGTATTCATCTCCTGGGTAAACAAGGATTTAATAGATTACGTAAATATTAATTGAAATATTAGATTCTCGCTTAGCAATTATTCCTTTTTATATTAGAATCCGAATAGAATTCTAATTGTAGGATAACTCTACTCCCCGTCTTAAAACTAACTGAGGAAGAATTTACAAGTTGATAAAACCCGGAGGTCGAATTTTCTGTTCTGTTGATGATTAGAGGGGAAGGAAGAAGTTCATGACCAAGAGCAAGTTCAAGCAACGATCACTTAAGTGAGAGTTCATCATCATAATTTAGATAGATTGTGTATGTCTTGTCCAATTCGTTCATTATTTAGGCACGGTTATTCATCTGAGAAATTATTCCTCAGCTTTGTTTAGGATTAGTCAAGCTATTTTCATTCATCTGTAATTGATATTTGATTCCATGATAATTTATAAAAGGTTTTCGGTTTTATGTATATGTAATTCTCTCATATTACCCCCTACCCCCACTTATGATAAATTTATAGAAGAACATGATTCTAAATTTTAACAAAACAGAAAGTGAAATACTAAAAAAATCTTTCCTTTTGAATCCGAAACAATTTTAAAAGCTTTGTACTTAAGAAGTATTGGAAAATGGAAAGTACCCAAAAAGGTTAAAAAGTTCTCTGTTATTTAAAAGAATTTAAAATATATTTAAAAATTATTATTTAAGTCCGGAGAAAAATTTAATGTGAAAAATTAAATTAAAATCACGTTGAAACTTGTACAAAGCTATAAGGAGTCAAGTTTTTCATTAAAATTACTCTCACCGTTCTATTAATAACTTCCTAACTTCTTTTTTCTAACGTTTCGTCAAAAATTTATTAATCCATAAATAAATTTAATATTTCTTTTTTAATTAAAGATGTGATGCTTGTATTTATAAATATAATGTTAATTCTATCTTTTGGAGGGAGTCATTTGCAAAAATTGTTGTTGTATTCATCGTTTATTAACTTTTCGTGTAAAATTACAATAATAATAAAATATTGTAAATGTGAGAAAATGTACGATGTACAATTTATGTGTAATTTGAAATAATTTACCTATAATATATTACTTGATAAGACAATAAAGCTCAATCCGTAATTGAACAATTGCTTACCTCAGAGTTTCAAAAAAAAGAAAAAATAAATTCGTATATAAATTCGAATTCGAACTCGAGCTCAAGTGACAAGTAACGATCTTTTTTAGATCTCGGAAGCAAGCAAGCAGCTGTTAATGGCTGCCAAACATGTTGAAACTGAACTAACATCACAGAGAAAAAATGTGCATAGCTGCATTCCTATGGAAATCTCACCCGCTTTACCCTTTCCTTCTACTGCTCAACAGAGACGAATTTCACAATCGGTATGTCCAATTTCTACTTCTCTTCTCATCTCCTTTTTCACTGAGCTCGAGTTCTTAACTTTCAGCTACCAAACGCAGTGAAACGGCGCCGTTAGGATGGTGGCGAGACGGTCAGATATTGGGCGGAAGAGATGAACAGGCCGGTGGAACTTGGCTGGCCTGCAGCAAGCGTGGCAGAATCGCTTTTCTCACCAACGTTAGGGAAATTTCATCTCCTTCGAGAATTGGTAACAGTAGAGGAAATCTTCCGGTTCGATTTTTAGAGGTGATTTCCATTTTCTGATCATCTGATCCTTGTTGATTATAGATTGTAGATTATTGGTTATTGGTTATTGGTTATTAATTATTGATTATGATTAGTACTCTGAGCTTTTGTGGAGATGCAATTAGGATTACATGTTGATTATTGGGTGTCTTACGCAGAGTCGAAAAGGTCCTAGAGAGTTTGCAGAGGAGCTTGTAATGGAAGCTCAGCTGTATAATGGATTTAATCTAATTGTAGCTGATTTTAGATCTATGACAATGGTGTACATTACAAACCGACCGAGAGAGGAAGGTCTGTCTGTTTCGGAAGTTCTTCCGGGTATCCATGTGTTATCCAATGCGAAATTGGACACTCCGTGGCCTAAGGTATAGATGATTACTCTGCTACTATGATATTATTTGTAAACATAATTTGTTTGTATGGATTTGTTGGAGTTAGGAAGAGTTTAATGTGGTTTGAGTATAGGGTAGAAGAAGAGTTGTTGAGGTTCATAGTTTTTGTAGCCTCACTGGTCTTCTTACGATTGTGATCTGTTTTTTGTGCTTAGATACACATAATTACAATATGATCATGTGCACGCTAGAAGAAGAGATGGCTTTCGTGATCTCTGTCTTGGCTCTTGATAAAAACGTATCATCTTACCATTTTTTGCATGACTTTTAGTTTATGGAAACTAGAGTGCGTTTCTCTGACTCTAGAAAACACTTCTCAGGGCTAAGTAAAAGAATAGTGAAAGGTGTTTAAATTTGATTGCTCTGATTAGTCTAGTACTAACATAGCGTGAGCCCAGTGCGACCAAATTAGAACAAAAGGCTATAGTTTGAACTTTGAACAATAACTTGGGTTTTGCAATGGTTCATAAATCTTGGTGTACCATCGTGAAGTTTGTAAGCTTTTTTTTTCTTGCTGCTAACATATGGTGTGTTTGATTGGGGATTTCCAATTATAACCGTTCAGTCATAGTTGCTTGATAGATTTGTGTGCCCGGTGCCTCAATGTCCTCCTGCCTGTATAAACCTTCGAATATTGGAAAATAAGCAGAAGGGGAATCTTTCTCATTATTGTAATAACCATGTGACAGGCTCTGAGGTTACGGACTAGTTTTGAGGATATACTGAATAAATCTGGGGAAGCTGAAGTTTCACTGGAGGAGATAACTGAAATTTTGATGAAGGACACTACTAAGGATGAGCCTAGCAAACTTCCCCAAATTTATCCTCCTGAATTCGAATACCAGTTGAGTGCCATTTTCATTGATGCACCTACAGCCAAGGTTATTCTAATTTCATTTTCCCATCTAATGTTTTACATCAACAGATAGTCACAGTATGTCATATGGAGAAATCTGTAATTTCCCTTTTCCTTATGACTAGGGACGATATGGAACTAGAAGTATTTCTGCAGTGGTCTTGCAAACAAGTGGTGAAGTCTGCTTTTATGAAAGAAGTCTGGAAAAAGATGAGTGGAAAGATAGGAAGATAAGCTACCTGATTGAGAATGACATCGTTGCAGCTACACCTGCTCTGTAAGTATGAACGAATTGTATCATCCAAACCGTCAGCAAAAATTAGTATCTGCTTATTCTGCTATTACTTATATGAAATAGCCTGGAGAACAATCGAGAACAGCAAAATAAAGCCTACTTGATCAGCAGGACTGATCCGATCCTGTTTCTGTAGCTTCATACTATAAATAAAATATACACGCATGCATGCAAGACTGATTAATGTCGGAATCTGATATTGTGAATTCAGCTAGTTCTAATTAGTATACGGATTTTTCCATATGTTTACATATGAAATCATGAATCGGACAGGTAAAAAATTCTCAATTTAGAGAAATAAGGGATAAATTTGTAAGTTGGCTTGACATTGAGCCCATGTGTCTCCTACTTACACCTTGAGCTTAATTATACCATTCGAAGTATCTGACTAAGTAGTGTTGTTAGGGGAGTCGCGTCTTAACGAGAGCTTGACTCCGTCGGCTCAGATCGATAAGGTGCTCAAATGTAGTTTAAGCCTCGTTAGGAGCTCGTTTTACTCAAGTTTGGTAATTTAACTCATTTTGTTGATGAGTGGGTTAAGCTTGGGGTCAATTACAACTTGAGTCGGGTTTGAGGAATGAGACTCCAAACTTTGCACAATTCACAAACTCTAGGCTTGACTCTTGAGTGTAGAAACAAAAATATACTTTGGAATGCGGGTAGTGCACTAAATGAGGGGAGGCTTAGACAATAAATGTAAATTGGCACTGCCTGCAGATGACAAGAAGCAAAAGCGTTGAAAATTGATCGTGGTGTGTTGGGTCCATCGATGGCCATGCCTAAGGCCTTTCACTTAGCTGTTTCTCACTCTCACAAACTTATGTTTGCTTTACATTATTGTACTGTAATACACACAACACAAGTAGTAGTTTCGACAAGCATTTCCTTTTCCACCAACCAAAACCCAGTTTTCACCACCCCACTGGGCTCTATTAATCATGTCCACATGTTCCAAACTTATCATTACTGGGATCGGAACTCGGAACATCTTTTACAATAAACCGTATCTCCTCAATACGAATCAACAAAACATATTTAAAGAATATGGATATTTTAAACTCACAACGTTCATATTTGAATACGTTAACTTGGGAGGTAAACTCTTTTAAGCCCCAACTGGCCAATGCCAGAGTATTTTGCTCGACTTGCTCATACTTTATAGCAAGCAAATGACCGGGGACGTTGAATAAGATGTATCATGTTTCATGTATGTATAACTTGTTTTCAAGTCTCCAGATTTAAAAGAAAAGGTAAATTCTTTCAACTTGTTCGGATTGTAAAGAAAATTCTCAATTGGCCACCTAATTGCTTTTGATATGATTAAAACCCTAATTTATTCACTAAATTCCCAATCCCATGTGCATGAATGACAAAGCTCCAATATTACGGAGTCTGACAAAAAAAGAGCACCTGGAAAAATCTATAGTATCGGCGACATTAGCACCACTATTTACTATTGCAAATTTGCAGATGACCCGAAAGCAACGCCAATACCTAAAGCCCAAGATATTTTACTTCCTTACTCCCTTTTTCGATCCAATCATTTCTTCCTAAACGTCTAGGTTGACCACTTTTCATTAAATATAGGCGTATTTAACATCTCGATACTTAATGCAACTCAATTAATAATACACTTTTACTCCAACTAATTAATTGAAGGTTTGAATCACATTTGTCGTTTAAAAAAAATTGATACCTAATACTTTCTGCTGCAGTTTATATCGAAAATTAAAATAAATAAACTATTTAAAAATTGGCAAAGAATATATTTTTAGCGTAAAATTTAGACTTAAGATATGTCATTTATGTGTAAATGTAATGTTTTTCTATTTTGTTTGCTTCATATGTTTTGATCAACTCATTTTTTAAATAATGTTTGATGTTTTGAATGCGGAAATATTAGATAATTTGTTTAAAATATAATGCTAAAGTTGATTTCAGGTTTCGAATAATATGAGCAATGAAAATGATGTTTAATCAAAATTAGCTAAGATATACTTGTAATCTAGTGGATAGATGATTTAATGGATGGTATCCAATATTCATAATCAATTACACATAATTACATTCCAGCATTTATTATATAAGCTTATATCCCTAACATCAATTGAATAAACATATAACTCAAAGGAGTCAAAATCAATTCAAAAGAAACCAAAAACAGAAGTTGAAAAAACTGCCAATCTCAACAACCTCACTGCCATGACATCCAACACTTGTCCTCCCATGCTGTTTTATTGAATTTTGTAACCAACTCTGGTCCCCGCTCCCAGTTCGCTCCACATAAATTCGTAACCTCTCGCACTATGATAAGGTCCAATCCAAGAGGGCGAGCATTCCTCTTATCTTAATTTCCTTACACCTTAGGGACCCATATATCACTGGTCGGTTTGGTTTATTATACGTTACCTCCCGTGGAATCACCTTATCGTGATTTAATGTGTTGTACAATACAACATACTACTATACATTCGTATCATACAATAGCAGTGCAATATCTAAATCACTAATGAAGTATTGACGCGTGAGGTAGCAGAGAATAAACCGATCGGTTCATCTAGTCAATGGCATTGGGACCCGCACACGCTTTAAGCACCGGACTCCAGACCCATTGAACCAAAAACCTCCTCTTCCGCCGTCCATTCAGATTAAACGTCCTCCCTCCGCCGTCCCTCATAACCTGACCAATGTACCCTCCTCCGCCACCTGTACCGTACAACCCTTCGCACAAGTCACCAATCTCGGTTGGAGCTGTCGGATCCTCACCGGCATACCAGGCGTTTACTAACGGATTAGACGATAGCTCAGCTAGTTCGTGTGCGATAACGCTGATCATGCCGTCAACTCCTATGTCTCCGTTTGGTGGTTTCAATGCACTAGGTCCACCACCGCCCATGTAACCGGGTACGGCGAACGGGTAGGCGCAGACTTCCGGGCATTGCTTCGCTGAGTTCCCGATCCATGCGTACGGCAGTGTGTATCCAACCTGTTAATTAGTAGTAGCAAACATGTTTAGTGATATTTCACCAAAACTGAATGAAATGCATATAAAGTTCTAGACCATTTTAAACATTTTGAATTTCATATATTACGAGATATTCCAAAATATCTCTTATTCAAAGTGTTTGAATTCTGAAACATTGCAAACCCGAGATTTGTTAGGTGCGCCAGGTCGAATATATATAGCATCACATAATTGGATTCTAATCCAATCTTACTCTAGATATGGACTCAAACTCGAGCTCGAACTCGATACGACTATAATGCAATCGAGTATCACATAATTCGACTCGAATCCAATCCTTACTCTAGTTTAGACTCGAATCATTCAATTAACGACTAAAGAAATTCAGACTCTAGCTCGATACCAACACAAAAAAGCTCGTACTCAAAATCGACTCGATTACCTTATCGAAATTCGAAACAACATACATTTCAATGACTGTAAACTCTGCAAAAAACTCACCATGGAAGGGAAGGTGAAGTAATGGAATCCACAAACAGCTCTGCAAAAATCCTGCATCGTCACATCCGTAGCCGTCAACACCAGATAGATCCCGTTCTTATGATCCACCGTGAACGGCTTCGACTTCACTGCCGTAGCAATGACATCCTGAACCGATAGCCTCGTGAGCTGCTTCCCATGGGAGTATTTCCTGTCATGATACTCATCAGCAAGCAGAATCGATCTGGAAATGTTCGCACCGGTCTGATCTGTGTACAGCGCGACGGTTTGCCACCAATCGGAGACCGACGGCGAAGGTACGGCGGCGTGATTGTTGGTAGAAATGGAGAGTAGGAAGTCCTTGATGAGGAGCTGCTGAGCAGGTAGCCAGTTACCGTACCAGATGAGGTTGATTTTGATTGGTGATGAGAGGACCGGGCCCATGTGGTACCGGAGGTTCACGAGGTCGGATGAGCCTTCGAATTTTTTGGAGGAGGAGAGTGATTTTGGAGGGAGGTGTGGGTTGAATGAGGTCGGGTTTAGTTTGAGAGTTTGCGTCGAGGCTTGGGTGGAGATTACGACGGTTAGAAGGAGGAGGACGGGGAGGATATAAGCTAACGTTTGCGACATTTTGAAATTAATTGTAGACCCGATCTAGGTAAGTATTTTCGGAATGTTGGAGGTATGGGTGTTTGGGGGTGTGGAGGGGAGTTTTAAAGGAGGGAGTGGAGTGGAGTGTGGGGTTGTGTGATTGATTGTGTTTTAAAGGTTCTGGGAGAATGGATTGGTGACAGCTAGAGGGGGTTTTGTGTTTGTTTATGAGTTTTTGGTAGTTTCAATGGCTTTTGTTAATATACTTGCTACTTTGGATATAAGTACTCTTTCGTCGGTTAAGTATGTTTACTTTTGAATCGATTGTAGTATTACTAAAGAGAAGTTAACCTTTCCAAAAGATAATTATAGTCTAGAAATAATCAATTTTGTCAATAAAGTAGAGTAAGAATGTTCATTAGATGAGAAGAGAAATATTTGCTACTTGGCTAGATTCTCTGTGAGAGTAACTTGAATTATCGACTAGTTTATATAACAGGTTTATTGATTAGGATTTTATCAATTGATATCCATCGACAATTTAAACCTGAATATAATATGAATGAGATTATGTTTTGTTACTCGCTCATATTCCGGTTGGATTTGTGTGATTTTTTTGTGTACTACCTCCCTTTCGGGTTACGAGAGTAAAGATGGGATGGGCTATGGAGTAGCTTCCAGTATGACAAAGAAAATCTTTAAAGGTTTCAACTTCCAACTTCTAAACATCCCAAGTTGCAATCATTTACATCCGTTGATATTTGTATAACAAAAGTACAAGGCCACTCTTAGTGAAAGAGTTTTATCCATCGCGTTATATCTCAAAACTCGCAAATTTACATCACATTACTTACAAATTACAATGAAGCAAGTAGAAAAGGACACACATCAAACTAAAATAAATTTCCCTTCAACTGTTAACACCACCTACTCTACTAAGAAAGCAATTAAGCAAATTTGACCTTTATTATGATAGAAATGATTCGCTGAAGTTGATATTTCACCAGAATAACAAAAGGAACAACATGGACCTGAGTACGTGAGCTGGCAATCCTTGGTATCAGATTAGTGGAGCTTAATTAAGCCAGACCAAGCCAAAATATCTAACTTTTTTGTGTGTCAAACTTTAGCCCCACATTTATATAACAAATGTTAGCTGTGATTTTGTACCAGTTTGAGAGGTGGGGTGACTTCTCTCTTGTGCTTGAATTGAAGGGCAATTCCCACATCACACTGCGCTCTGTGGATAAACCCGAGTAAACATAAATTACGAATTCGCAAGATTTGAAACTGTAACTAAGAGGATGTCAGTCTATTCTGACTAACCTCAAGAATATACCATGCCTTATCTTTTGTTTTCCCAACATGAAGGTAAGGACTCGAGACATTACTCGAGTAATTCGAATTTCAAATTTCAAATTTCAAATGCAGAGGTAATGGTTTGAAAGGTGGTCCAGATCAGTTGGCTGTCATCTGGTACTTGTATGCATCATGCATGTAATCAAGTGGCAGCGATTTGGGATCATGGTCCTAACAGAACCTATTGTGACTAATGCTACAATTGGAATAAGAAATATGCATGTCACAGATTGTGGTCGTAATTTGTTCAGATAACTTAGACGAATGGGGGGAAATGCAGTCACATGGTAATGATGCAGATGAATTGCGACCACAGGTTCATCTAAAGCAAAGAGATGACTTGAGAAAAACTTTCAACAAGGCACTACTGTATCAGATGACCACGACGTCAGCACTAAAATCATCAGAGTTCTTTTGATCATATGGAATGTGTGATAGACATAAATAGAGAAATGCAGTCACCATCCACATGTACCACTTCTCACCTGAGCATTGATGATATCTTGAGTTGGCTTCTTCAGATCAACACAAAGCTCAATGAAACGACAGCACAAGTTGCTCAAGGATAAATAGGACAGGGCAAGTGGTTAGAAGCCTCTGGGTGGGAAATTTGGTCCACTGGGATGGGGCTGGAAGCCATAGCTGGGCGGACTTTGACATCCCAGGCGTCATTTTCAGCACGTACAAATGACAGTTGTAAGCTTCCACAACTTTCAGTGAACCAGATCCATCTTTGAGACACAATTGAAGCAAAAAAGTTAATCCAGTCAGCACCAGCCACTGTAATCAGACTTAGCTGCACCACTCAAATGGCTAGTTCATGAATTAATGAAAAAACATCAGAAAAATGATCAACGCACTTTCCATCAGCAAAGGGATAATGATCACCAAGTGTGGAAGAGATCATACTACACAGTCTACAGGGATTTAGTCGATTTTAAAGCTGCTAAACAGGAAGACACTTCTACAGTTACATATAGTAATTCAAACACAAGTACATCTGATCTAGTAATGCAACACCGGCAAAGCTCTCCAGCCTGCCTAATTACGAGTAAATCTACTAATGTAACTCCGGCAAAGCTCTCCAGCCTGCCTAACTACGAGCACTTATAATAATGGAACTCCAGCAAACCTCTCCAGCCTGCATGACTGCATTTCTAGTTTTAAAGAGCAAGGATGAAGAACAAAGCAAAGCAGCATGACAAATACTAGGATCGATTGTATGATGGCATGAGACCCTAACACTAGTTCATCAGAATAAGGGAAAATTTTCCATGCTCAGACAAGACAAATCCCTTGGTGATTCAGGCAGAGCCAGCAAGGAGATATGCCGAGTACAGGTGCCCATGTTGAAATGATCTGAAAACCAAAGGATTGACCCAAAACGATACAAGCCAAATGATTCCTATCACTACCTATCTATTTAGAATTTCTGACATTCCTTCTGAGTTTTATCGAGTTTCCTTATTGCAGAAGATCCTCCCATCAGGAGTAGGGAACGTGTCTCAGTTCCCTTGTAGGCATGGTAAGTGATTCCCTCACAAACAAGCTAATAGCTCTTACCCTGTTTTAGTACCACCCTGGGGAATCTCCAAAAACCTTATTATACGACACCTGACTCAGACTAACAACAAAAAGCATTAGGTAAGAATAATGGGTAGCCAAAACGGATCTCTTTTTAGTTTTACAAGCCAAGTTAATTCTCTCCTTCCTCATTTAAAGAGCTCGTAAAACAAGTATCGACAAGATCAAAGTTTTGAAAAAGATATTGACATTACTCAATATTCAAGTCCTCCGACGGACAGTTAGTCTGACAAAACCTTCAATCTGAGTAGTACACCTCAACAGCATAATCCTAAATAAGTTCACTTTCCAATAGGGGCCAAACAACAGGGAACATACAAATGGGGCTAGTGGACTTTTGATACAACTCTACTTTGACACAAAAAGCATAATCCAACTCGTTGAGGAGGCCAAGAGTCAGAAAGTTATGTCCCACACATAAACAATTAACAAGGTCTTTTAGGACAACCAACGGTAATCTATGTGCCAGAATAGATTGTGTGTTTCTATAACTATGAATGAACGAAATGCAGTTTTTTTGTACATATGCATGGAGGAAGAAAGTACAATCCTATCAGAAAGAAACTGCAAATTAGGCACATTAGTTCGTAAAAATATGATGCAGCTATGACCAGAAAATGAAATTAAGGCGCAAGTTTCAAGGTCAAAGTTAAGGCTTGTCGACCAGAGATGAAAGTTTCACTTTCTAAAAGAAACGTCTATAAAACAGCTACTAATGCAACTTTTTGAAGCACAATACACTTTCCCGTCTTCAGTTCTCATTTCACGGACAAGAACAGATGGCAAGGAAGATGACGATATAATAACCCAGAGGACAAATAGGACATGAGTTACCATGTTCACTAGTGGTAGTAGCCCTGTACCTCCAGAAGTTGGTAACGGTGACTATGGCTGGTACTCATGCCACAAAGGACTTTTAAAGCAATACAACACTTGCATCCAAAATATTGACAGAACATATTAATCAACTCCAGTGGAAAGAAAATAATCAGGATGAGCAAGCCAACTGAACTAAATCCAACAACGGTGAATAATCATTCATTTCCTTTCGACAGTCTATATTTTACATTGTCATCAAGTGATATAATTAAAACTCCAAGTTAGTGTTTGTTATGAGAAAGTATGATCGCAATTATTCAACCAAAATTCTCTACATTGCTGGGATATAGTCTTCAGATGGTAGTGAAAAGAAAAATCTTATGAAGACAACAATCAATGACGAGTACAATGGACCAAAGAGAATATACACTGCAGCATTGCAATACTAGAAGTATTTCTGATGCTCAGAGAATGATTGCCCGAATTCAGAATGGAATATTTATGCATTCAATAATTTCATTTTTATATACATTTGTACGTTCACTAGATAACATAACTCAATATGAGCAGACATGAATATACCCCAAGAAGAACGGGCATTGCAACAATCAAGACCAAGTTTTCGAAACAACAATATCTAGAATTCGAATCACTTGATAAAATACATAAGTAGGATGAAATAAAAGAAAATGGAGCTTTGAATGCAGTCTTGAAGTTCTTTATTCAGTAAGAAAAATAGCAAATGATTACTGTTCACTTTTACATTACAGAAACAGATAGCAACATAAACATCAATGTTCTTTCTCTATCGACACAATAACTTGCAACATTAAAAACTTGTTACAATTTACGGCAGATAAGTTGCCCGTGAGATTCAGAAAGACACATTCACAGTTGATCTCTAAGGCATATTTCATACCTTGACAGAGAATATCGCCTGAAGGGAGTACCAGGTTCCTGTTACCCCAACAGTAACTCCCAAGACAATCATGCACAAATCAGGACTAGCTCGTCTCCAGCTCATCTCATCCTTGAATGTCAGATAATGGAACAAGGCAGGCAGGACAAAGCCTAGCATGCAGCAGGTGCTACTACCAACCAGGGACAAGAAATCAGCAAAATTCGGAACAAACAAGGCTACTAAACTCACAACCAGCACAAGCATCCACCTCATCCAGAGACAGTACCTCCCACCCCAAAATGTTCTCTCGAAGACTTCATAAACAGGGTTCATCATCAATGGGAACGTGAAGAACAAATTAATGCAGAGGCCTAGCTGAACTATGGTACTAAGCAGCCCTTTACCCATATTAGCAGTGATGATATCCTTAGTTTCAGGACCAAATGCAAAGTAACCCAACAACCCAAAGCTTCCATACATCGTAGCAATAAAAAACATTGTCAAGGCCAATATTTTACCAAACTTAGACTTGTCCTTCATCTCTGCTTCCAAAGGCAGAGCCATTCCAACACCCTCAAACGAATACACCGCCACACCCAAACCGTAAAAGAAAGTCGAAAATGAGCCAAATGCCTGAAGCACCGGCAACCCCTTAGCAAAAATCAACACATCCTGCACCATAACTACTGCCATTGCACCTAAATCCACAATATCCGCAAATATGCTAAGCGGAGCCAGAAGCGTTAGCGACGGAATCGAATTCAATCCCAGCTGAAACGGGAACCCACCCCAAATGCAAAGACTCTTAGCCGAAACCCCCCATATCATCGGAACAGTCGAAACCGACACAGACGAATTGAACAGATTAGCTAGTGTATTACCAATGAAAATCAAATAACCAACACAGAATCCAGTCTGCGAGAGCACAATCATCAAATCAACAGACAATCTACCCGGATGACCGCAAACCGCAAACCCTAAATCCCCAAACGAAGCAATCTTCGCAAAACCACACGAAGGAGAATCCTCCAGCTTATTCCTGGTCTTGATCAAAAGCATCATCCCATGGTAGGTCAGAGCTGCAACTACGAAGATCATCACCAGGCAGGTGACCCATCCGGTGCGCATGAACGTGTACGGCAACCCGAGCACTCCTGCACCTACAATGGCAATAAACACGTTGGCGAAGGTTTTCGGTTGAGAGGAGGTGTGGATGTGGAGATTGCCTGATAACAGAGGCGTGTCTTCTCTCGGTAAGGAATTTGTAGATGAGCTAGCTTTGGATTTTAGTCCAGCTCCATTTTTGTTAGGTTTACCAAACCCCATCGATTCGATTACAGGATTGTGAAATTGTTATTCGTCTTGATCTTCGCTTCTCGGTGTGGTTGGTTTTGGTAGGATTGGAGAAGGAAGATGAAGAGAGTGATTGAAGATTTTGAGCTGAATCGATTGGCTGTTTGTGTAAATGTTTTGGAAATAAAGATTTTCTTTCTTCAGATATGAAAGAGGGAGATGATGATTGGAATTTAAGGAAGATGGTCAGGTTCGTATTCCGAAATATCGGCAGGCGCCTAACCAATTTGGACTGTTTTATTTACGGATTTTTTTAAGTACATATTGTTTTAAATAGTTTACAGATTTAAGAAATGGCAATCTGAGCGTGAGATGATGGAATTATAAAAGTTGCATGTTTTGGATTCTTATCCATGAGATTGACAAAGATTTATAATGTGATGTTCGTTAGTTAAGAAGTGTTTATTTTTTGGTACACTTAGACATATGTGTTGTAAGTGTGTGATTTTTGTATTACCAACTCGTAATGAACCTGAAAATTAAATTTGTTAATTTTGGTAGACCTGGGTAGTGCATGTAGGGTAGGTAGTTGGGCCATTATACTGTACCTTTGTTTAGTATTGGGCTAAATTTAAATAGATAAAGAATATGGAGTATGTCATGTTATAGTTTAGTTTGAACTCGACTTGTACAAACAATAATAATACCTAAATATCTGCATTTTTATTTGTGAAAATTCTTATTTAACATATTGCTTGTACTTTTCATTTCGTTTGATGTACAAATTTGTTGTATTGCTCAAATATAAAATAAAAATAAAATATTATTCATGAATAATCAAAATGTTCACGACTCGAATGTTTTATTAAACGAGTCAAACTCAAACAATATTATATCGAGCTAAATAGATAAGGCTCGAGCTCGACTTAATACAGTAAGATCTGGACCACTTTCATTCTGCAACGAACTATGCTCCAGTTGACTTAATTCTCACTAATTCGGCTGGTGAAAGTCTCGACAGTCAGTGTACAACTGGTCTGCAACTAGCATTTTCCAGGTGAATCAAATCGCGAAACGAAAATCTAGACTTCAAATTATCTTCCACACTTTAATCTCATCGTTTTCCTCCTTCCACCTGCTTCTTCTCTTTCTTCATGATACCAAACCTATAAGGTAGCTAGAGGAAGGAAAAAGGATGGCAAGATGCTGCTGCGATTACCGGTTTCTCCTCCTCTTCGCCGCCGTGCCGTTCATCTACATTCAGGTAAGCTGCAATCCTCCATAATTGGATGCAATTTGATGAAATGCATACTTAACGTAGGGTTTTACTAGATCAAATTGATTGCACAGTGTGTTGTAGATTGTACGATTATTGTTCGTGTTGATAGTTTCTGATTCAGTTACTGGATTTCACATGTGTTTACATTGATCTCGTTGTTCAATATCGAGTTTAAGTTTATCAATCAAGCAGATGAATGATTGCACAGCGTGTTGTAGATTGCGAGATTATTGTTCGTGTTGATGATTTTTTATTCAGTTACTGAAATTCACGTGTGTTTAAGCTGATCTAGATGAACAGTATCGAGTTTAAGTTTATCAGTTGTCTGGATGACTGATTCAGTCTCCTGTGCAGTTTCACTCGATAAATTTGGTTGCACAGCATGTTTTAGAGTTTGGATGCTATGATTATTGTTCATGCTAATGAATTTTATTCGGTTACTGAATGATCTCGATTAACAATGTTGTCAGTCGTCCGGATGACTGACTCAGTCTCTTGCACAGCATGTTTAGAGTTTAGATGCTACGATTATTGTTTATGTTGATGAATCTTTGATTCAGTTACTGAATTTACATGTGTTGTAGACTGATCACGATGAACAATATTGAGTTTAAGTTTATCAGTAGACCAAACAACTGACTCAGCCTCTTGCTCAACATATGAGACTGTTTGCTTCTCAGTCAATTTGATTGCACAGCATGTTTCAGATGTTACGATTAGTTTTTGTTCAGTTACTGAATTTTACATGTGTTTACACTGATCTCAATGTTCAATATGAGCTTAAGTTTATTAGTCGACCTGATGACTGACTCAGTCTCTTGCTCAACATATGAGACTGTTTTGCTACTTGGACAATTTCATTACACAGCATGCTTCAGATGCTACATTTATTTTCATATTGACGAATTGTTTATACAGTCGCTGAATTTTACATGTGTTTACACTGATCTCGGTTTTAAATATTGAATTTAAGTTTATTAGTCGACCAGATTACTGACGCAGTCTCTTTCTCAACAGATGAGACTCTTTGCTACTCAATCACAGTATGCTGATCGTTTGGCTGATTCTGTGAGTACTCTATTGTGTCTCTCGTTAATGATTTGGAAATTACAAGCTATAAGCTTCTGATGTTTAGTTGTTTACCTTTCTTTGTAACTCTTGAGTTATAAGTGCATTATTATATTGAGTCGGAAATTCGGAAAATATGCATTTTTTAACACATCTGTTTGGGGTTTTAGAGTTGTTGGTGATAGACTGATAGCTGGGTTTTGAGGTTTTATTTTCTTTTTGTGATCTGCTGTTAACATACTATTCTCACTGGTGACAGATTGATGCAGAAACCCAGTGCACGAGACAGACGCGCTTGTTAATCGATCAAATTAGCATGCAGCAAGGCCGGATTCTCTCTCTTGAAGGTGCTTTACCATTTATGCTAGCAAGTGCCATAACTCTTCAGTGTTAAGCTGGCTCATTCATCTGCGAGATTCTAGTAACTACTACGGGTGTTTTCAATTAACACGCTTCTGAAATTTCAGAGAACCTGAAGCGTCAACATCTGGAGTGTGGACAATTGAGAGCACTTGTTCAAGATCTTGAAAGTATGATTCTAATCCTTGTTCTTTTTTCACCCTAGCAATTATTAACAAGTAATATTTGAGGTAGGAGACTGAACCTTTTAGTGCGAAGTTGGAAAAATTTCATCGCCTGCTTTTAAGTCCTGTGCATTTACTTACTTTGAAGGATGTCATTGTAATTTATTTATTATTCCTTTTGTTCTTGACATTCATTTCTGAGATGGTATCTGTTCCTGCACATTATGAAAGAAAGAATACATGTAGCAAACTAGAGGACCCTTAGTTATCACTTCTCACGTGGGTTAGTGGAAACCCTGCAATATTTAATCTAAGGCATATTGCTAGTGAGGTCTTTGCACCAGCTGTGAATCAGTTTCACGTTCTTAACTTTCTCCATGAGTGGTCTTCTGAATGAGCAAACCCCATTTATGAGCATAAGATAATTTGAGAATCTTGAGCTTCCTATTAGTTGTACTACTTTAGAGCTATACTTATATTAATATACAAGCCCTTTATAAAATACTACTAAGTACCTCCCTACAGGAGATATTTTAAAACGATTCTATCCTTATAAAGAGTGTGTAGAGAAGGTTGCTCTTAGAAAAGTATGTAAATTTGAAGAAGCGATTAGTAAGTACTTTACTATAACTCCTGCTAAGTAAGGAATAATAACTTTATATAAGCTAACCTTAAATATCTTAAGCAAACCCCATTTACGAGCATAAGATAATTTGAGAATCTCGAGCCTTAATTATCTACAACGCGGTGTGTGAGATTCATGGTTAACTTAACAACATTAGTATTAACATGAATATCTCAATTGCTTAAGCAAACCAATGTCTACATTTGAAAACAATATGGAACCACTGAACACCTTGCTTTTATCCCTAATCCTGGACTGTTAGAAATCAAAAGTTCTTATATAGCAGTATGGTTTAGGCATAAAATCTTTTTTTGTCTCATTGGGGGTAAGTTTTAACTCAACAACTATGGTATTTTTAGTGCAAGTAGTGAACTTTCTAGCACTGCTTGAAAGATGTATTCACTTGTATTTCTAGTGGGCTCTTGCCTATGGAGAGTTGTGTTTCTGGATAGTATGCTGTCCCACAATTGTTAAAGAACATGGCTGGAGTACAGTACACCTTTTTCTCTGGCACTGTGTTGTGAGTAGGAATAATGCATGAACACTGATGGGTTCTTGCGTATTCACTTTTGTTTTTGTTGGTACGATTGTAAGTAGGAGCAGTCTGTAGGTTTTCTAAGTTTGTAATTTCCCTCTTCGTGCACTGGATCTTCAATTCATCTTGTCCATGTGCGTGTGTAAATTGTTTCTACTGCATTGCAGGTAAGGGTCTCAAGAAACTGGTTAATGATGAGCAGGTCTGGATGTGCTAAAGATTTTAATATACATTGCTTTAACTAGTCTTCTTTCTCATACTGATTGAACATTCTAATTAATGGTCAGGTGCCAGTAGCAGCAGTTGTCATCATGGCTTGTAACCGTGCTGATTACCTCGAAAGGACTATTAAATCTATTCTGAAGTATGTTCTTTGAGTCATCATTTAGTGCTTTTTAGTTGTTGTGGAGCCCTAGCTTTCTAATGACAGATTTTGTTGTGTACTAGATACCAAAGTGCAGTGGCCTCAAAATTTCCTCTCTTCGTATCACAGGTAACTAAAGATATCTTGGATATATGAATTAGGTAATTGTTTCGTACGAGACCTAGGAGTTACATTTGGCTATTAATTTTATTGTATTCAACATTGGCAGGATGGATCAGATCCTGATGTTAAAAGCAAGGCATTGAGTTATAATCAGCTATCCTACATGCATGTATGTGTTTCATTTTCCATATTGTGTCATTAAATCTTCAACAGTGCCTATATGTTGCATCCTAATTCTACATAGGCGAGGTTATAATCATTTGAATTATTTGTGACATGTCAAAGCAACACTACGGATTACTTGTCATGAATCTAGCGCCAAAAAATTTTAATGTTTTGTTCAAGATTGCTGGACCAATATACAAACAAGTGACCTACTATTTAAGTATATAGATCTCACTCCTGGTCCGGATGATCCATAAGAACTCTGATATTTTCCTTGTACCTCCCAGCATGTGGATTATGAACCTGTGCATACAGAAAGGCCTGGAGAGGTCATTGCATACTACAAAATTGCACGTAATGTTCTCTACTATATTGATTGCTCTTCTTCCTCTGTCACCTTCTAGAGAAAAAAATGCTCTCTGATCAAATACATGCATATTCTTTCAGGCCATTACAAATGGGCATTAGACCAACTGTTCTACAAACATAAATTTAGCCGAGTTATCATCCTTGAAGGTTCTTATAGTCTCTCGTCAATCAGTGCTTATTCTCTTTTCTTTTGTTTTAGTTCCCTTGACTCTAGATACCTCAATATGCAGATGATATGGACATTGCCCCTGATTTCTTTGACTATTTTGAAGCTGGGGCTTCCCTCCTTGACAGTGACAAGTGATTTTTTCTTCCCTATCTGATTTTTGTTATTTAATATATGTAGCATCAGTCTTTGATTTATGTTTTTGCATTTATTTTGAATGTGCTGCTGACAGATCCATTATGGCAATATCTTCCTGGAATGATAATGGACAGCGGCAGTTTGTACACGATCCTTGTAAGTTCCTCAGTTCCTAAAACAATTGTAGCTATAAAAGATTAGTCTCGAGTAACACAGTATAAATCTTAGACGATTTTTTCTTTTAAAATTTTGTTCAATTGTTATTGTATAGAGAAACCAATACTTCAACATATTTACTAATGTTTTGCTGTCAAGCTACTCGGTGATTTCTATTTTCGACACGTTCCTTGCAGATGTGCTTTATCGCTCAGATTTTTTCCCTGGTCTTGGATGGATGCTCTCTAGATCCACATGGGATGAATTATCTCCTAAATGGCCCAAGGCATATCCTTAATGATATAATGTGTTAGATTAAAATTTTAAAATGTTTGTATTTGTACTCGTACAAAATATGCCATTTTTAGGTATCCTTTGATGCAATGTTGCAAATTTCCTTGACCAAATAATTACTTACTGGGATGACTGGTTGCGGCTGAAAGAAAACCACGAAGGAAGACAATTCATCAGGCCAGAAGTATGCCGTACATATAATTTCGGAGAGCATGTAAGAAACTGTAACTCGGTTCACTTTTCAGATTGTTTTTAGTATCAAAAGATGGCTACAAAATTAAGTATTTTTATCTGTTTTTCTCCAACCATTTAACCCATAAAAGGATCTCCATTTACTAGCGATTACAAAATGAGGAAGAAAAAGAAACTACTGGTTCCATGTTGATCATCGATGTTTATGAACTTTCTTGTTAGGAGAGGATTCATTTAATCTGATCATGTTAATTTCTTTGCCGGTAAATTATCTCATGTACGTTTGGTAATTTGGGGTTTCTTGACTGACAGCTAGACATTAGTTCACGGGGTCAATTTTGTTTTAATTAAACATCTATAAATGGAAACAATGCTTTGTTAGTTACCAGTTGTGCTCATCCCTGAAAAGCTTTTATAAGTTGTGTGCTTTAGACTAGCAATAGTTTGCTCCATTGTTTACTTATAGGCTTGTCTACTTCCCACCAGCCTTAACTGATTGCGTGAATGTAATCTGTTTTGATGTGTGGGTCTCTTGTAGTTGGATGATTTCTCTTACGAATTATCTCCTTTCTTTGATAGGGATCCAGTATGGGACAATTTTTCAAACAATACCTTGAGCCTATCAAGCTGAATGATGTCCAGGTATGTGAATGTTGTGGTTTATCTAAACAACCAGGTGGTTATCTTTTTCTCAACACTTCTGTGTGATCAATTTGGAAGGTTGATTGGAAGTCAATGGACCTTAGCTACCTGAAAGAGGTAATGTCTACCATATAGAAACTACAGATACATGTTAAAATGACCATAACATGAAAGATTTTTAGTGCTCAATAAAATGCAACTTCATGCGCTTGTAGGTCAAGTATGCGAATCACTTTGCTGACTTGGTTAGAAAGGCCACGCCTGTGCAAGGAGCTGATGTCGTTCTAAAGGCATATAACATAGATGGTGATGTGCGTATCGTTTATGGGGATCAACCAGATTTCGAACGTATTGCCAGGCAATTTGGCATATTTGAAGAATGGAAGGTAAATTTGTGCAAATTGCTACTCTCAATCCCCTCTCTGCATCTTCAAGTCACTTTGGCTTAGCTTTTCTCTATCGTTACAATTTATTGGAATTGGATGCCCCTGAAGGGACCTTGCCATAGTTTTTGGTGCACAGAAATATTAAGACTTTCACAAATCACCTTAAAGGAAAGGACATTACTATAGTTTTTTTGTATATTGAAATATAAGGACTAAACCGACCTATCTTGTAGCCAAAATAAGCTATATTTCGCATTTTCAAAACAAAACGAAACCAGGGCTATCATGCTCCTAAAAATAAATAAAAATGTTTGTGTGGGAGATGAGTTAAAATTTAGAAACGAAGCATAGCTGGGGGTCCTCTTTTCAGTTTCAGAAGACATGCAAGTCAACATAATGATTGAATTATATGGCTTATAAGCTATCAAATTATTTTAGTTAGACTTATGATTTGTGCTCTAGGTCGTAACTCGTAACTACTCAATTTAAGTCAATATTATCTATCATATGCTCTGACAATGGGCATCTCCTGACTTGATGTCTGGTGATATTCAAGTCACTGATTACTTGGCCATTTGAGTGCATCTAAGGAATGCCTAGACCTCAGTTTTCTGCCTGCCATGTGTCATGTCATATAATCTGCTTACCTTCCACATTATACCTTATTTTGGTTACTTTGCAGGATGGTGTCCCAAGAACCGCATATAAAGGCGCAGTAGTTTTCCGTCATCAAACACAACGGCGTGTATTTCTTGTCAGCCCAGATTCACTTCGACAACTTGGAATCAGATAGACTTCATACAAAACAATATTTGTAAGTAATGTATACTTGGGTTGACCCCTTTGCTCAGTACAATGACTCATCACATTTCTACTATTTGCAGTCCTCCTACATCAGATGCTTTGTAGTGTCATAAATGAGAGTCAATCTTGAAGGCTATTTATTTCAAGTGAACAGGCATAGTGTCAACTCTAAGGGTAATTATTTCGAGAAGAACTTGTATTAGACTGGTGCAAATTTAGGGGAATGCACCTTAAATTTGACTTGGTGTTCGTATGAGGTATGTGCAAGTTAATTAGGAGAGTGAGACTAGTGTGAGTAGTGGTGTAGTGATAATATTAAATATCTGTCTTATTGTAAGACTGTCTAGTACAAATTTCGCATTTGACTGTTTTAGTTTTGACTATCATGTCATTGCTATACATGTGTTTGGTCATTTTGAATGGACTTGTTGGCCTTAACAAGCATGAACCGATACCTTAATATTGATATGGGTCCTGGATATGAATGGAAATTCTTTTTATACAATTTTGTATCTTAGTGCTTGGATGTACTTTATTTTAGTTTTACTCAATACTGCGTTAAAGGCACCTTTTAAGGAACTTTTTTTTATTAAATCTTATAGTGGACATGGATTAATCTTATGCTTGGGTGTTGCTATAGAATTAGATGGCCAGATCTATTTATTTAGGAAACGAAGAGATGATTCAATTGCTTATATGCAGACTCAAGAGTCAAGACTGATGTATAACTTCAGACAAATTATTCAGTTGACGAAAAGATTTTACGCTAGACATATGTTGTATATTTAACTCAATTCTCAGCTGATTCATTTCCGTCTCTCCTGATGTCAGATTCTGATACATATACTTCCCATGCTGGGCTGTTAATTCACTGAGCAACAAGTGGAGACAGGTATCCTTGTGCTGTGAAATATTCAACACAGTCATCAAACATCTCTTCAATCGACCTGAACTTCATTCCCAAGTCTTTCAGTTTGGAGACATTCAGGTCATAGGATGGCCTATCAAGCTTTTCAAACCTGAAACATGGTCACATTTTTGTTGATCTTAACTAGATTTTTCTCAATGGAGGCAAAACGTGAAGCCCAAATAGCATAGTGTAAAATTTGGCAGTGATATAGAAAACCTTTTTGGAATTGATAGTGCAGGATAGCGAGCTGATAGAATTGCCACTAATTCATCGTTGTCAAGAACAGTTGAGCTACAAAGATAGCGTCCTTCCGCGTTTTCATTTTCATAAACCAGAATGTGGCTCGATGCAACATCATCTATGTGTACATATCCCATTCTTCCATGCCACTGAAACTTTTCCGTCTCTCCTAGTTTTTGCATATGTAGAGATACCAAGAACTGTTTAGGTTATCTTAACATCAGGTGATGAAAGAGGAGTTTGTATGGATGTGGAGATATTTACATTACCTTTGAGCAGACCAAGTACATCAGATGCAGTAGAGCATAGAACTGGTGGCAAGCTTGGTCCTATCACAAAAGTCGGAAGCACAGTAACCAGATCAATTTTGTTTTGACCGCAGAATTCCCACGCAGTCTTCTCCGCTAGAGTTTTCGACAGCACATACCAAATCTAGTGGATTTGAAAGGAATCACAGGTGCAAATGACAAGAAGATGAGAAACCAGACCGAAGAAATGTAACAGGGAACAGGAGTGTGACTTTTGTAAGTACCTTCAGTTCCTCACAGAGCTCAGTTGAGCTCCAAGATGACTCGTCCAAGGCTACACCAGGGACAATACCATATCTCGCCCTCACTGTTGAGGAAGAAGAGGTGAAAACCACGCGTCTCAAAGATGGGTTTCTCTTGCACGAACGGAGGACATTCAGAGTTCCAGAAATGGCAGGTTGCAATATCTCAGTCTAATATCACAACATTTGATGTCAGTTGAGATATAATCTTCACATGACTTGCATCAACTTACTGTATGCCCAAAAATATGAGAATACCTTGGGATCGGACAAAGGTGAAATTACAGGTGAAGCGGTGTGGAAAACTCCTTCACATCCCATAATTGCTGCATCAAAACTGCCCTCTGTCATCAGATCCGCTTTCACTAGGCGGAGCCTTTGTTTTGCTCCCTCCAGCTTCCACAGATGTCCTACCTTCTTGTCATCTCCTGCTCGTTGAGCAGCAATGGCAAACAAAAGCAAACAGATATTATTTTGCTCAGGTTCTTTCTTTGTTTCGACATGGTTACAGGTACTCGTAAAAGCTGAAGGTACTGTATGGGCAGGCTATAAGCCTAAACATAACTAAATGTCTCTCATCTAAAACATCCTTACCTGGATCTCTAACTGTCCCAGTGACATAGTAGCCGCATAAAAGAAGGCGTTTAATCAACCATGAGGCCAGAAAGCCAGATGCCCCAGTAACACACACTTTGCCTTTTGAATCGAGTTTGCAATCCATTTTATATTACTTGAAGTAACAACTTACACACAACGTGACAGTTCATGGAAGTATATATAACGAGTCAATTTTCTGTAGCAGGTTTGCAAGGGAAATCATGCAACGCCTGTGTACTATCAGAAAAAGTATTCTTACCTAAAAATAGAGTAAAAGGTTCTAAAGAACTGAGTTGTTTATAGGTTAGAAGCAGAGAAGTCATCAAAAGATTGTGTTACATCTTTGGAATAACATAAGATACATAGCTAGTCCAAACAAACAATAGATTTTATTTCTTACACAAAACAAATAAGAACAAAAATGGATCTTGCTTCCATATAGATTTACTAAGTATCTTATCCCGTATAAATAAATTAGTATAGCTACTATCACTAGACTATCGGACACTGATACTCGAAACTAGCAAACTGATTTTATCAGAATTTCAACATGTGAGTACAATCTTGACCTCATTGTCAATGATTACTCCACACGCTGCCGCTTTGAAGGTGTATCTAGGTCATGCTCGGTTGTATTCGTTTCTTCCTTAATATTGAATTTCCAACCTGGAAAGTCAGACTCTGAGAACAAAGAAGTCGGAGTTGCTTTATAGAATGCCAATGGGACCTGCTTATACCATCTTCTCATCTGCAAGTAATAGAAAAGTTAGGTCCCGTTAGGCTCACAAAGTAGGCTATTACATCTCTTCTACATCGACCTCCAGTCTTCCACTAAGCTTACTTTTTCCTCTTTTCTTTTTTTTTTCTTTTATCCTATTTAACTATGACAAAGGGGGAGAAGTAGACAGATTATGAATCTGACTGTAAATGTGAAACACAATAAATGTATAAGCAGTAAGAAGAGATTCATCTCAGGCATTATACACAGAAAATTAAAAAGAAGCAGAATTGATGCATTTACCTCGTAATTGAAAATTGTTCCGTAAGAACCAGAACTGAAATCCTTAACTGCGATTTCAGCTGCTCTACCTTTGACAGCAAAATCATTCTCAAGGGATTTCACAAAACTGATCCCGAGAAAAAATGTATCAGAAAAGGTAGCGGTCAAGATGAAAACAAATTCAAGCAATACAGGGAGCATACCTTGAAACTGCAGGGCAATAATGATGGCGAAGCGTATCAATCTCCCACAGCGAGCTACCTGCATTCGTAAAAATGCATATAAGTGATTTAGAGTAAGAGAAGGCATGGGAAGTGTACTGGAGTAACTCGGACAGCATTGAAACAAGATGCTTAATAGTGGGTAAAGGGTCACTAGCTACGACATTGAACCAACCCAAGAAGGAACAACTTTGAAGCAGCTGATGTTCCTTTTTTCTCCAGAGATATCAATCAGTGCAGTCACATGCAACTAAGAGAAATGGCATGACAGCAATATACTCTCACGTAGATAAACCAGAAGATAGCCTGAAGGATTGGGGGATTTCAAATACTCATAAATAGGGAATGCAGTCACATGCAACTAAGAGAAATGGCATGACAGCAATATACTTACTATAGATAAACCAGAAGATAGCCTGAAGGATTGGGGGATTTCAAATACTCATAAATAGGGAATTTGCTTTATACATAATGATCATAACTAAACTTACTCAAGGCATGAGTATCTTTTGGATCACTTTCTTCGAATTTGAAGTGATCAATTCCTGGTTTATCAGGTGTACCCCTGCTCGCACTACCATCTCCTGCACTTTCCAAGTTCCCATTCTCGGTGGAAGTGTCTCTTGTAGTACCAGCTTCACGTTCCTAGATAAAGCATCAAACAAAAATGTCAAAATGTAATGTCATTACCTGAAATGCCGACATGTTATCCTACAATATACTTGTGCCCTGTGGTCCTTTGTATATAATAGAATGCATGATTTTCGGACAGAAAGCTTATATTCAGACCGAAACTCCAGATTATAAATATTGTGTAAAGAGGCATGGTTTATCGTTAATAACACGGAGTACTGTTTTGGCATCATGTGTCCATTATATACACTGCATGACTTTTTTCACAAAAAATACTATATGTGCCGATAGTTACTTTAGGCCAGAAACTTTTTGACATGTAGAAGCCATGTATCATTAATAACATGGAGTACTCCTATGCCATGCACAATCTGCACTGAGGAAAAAACTTATATATGATAAACCTAATAACACGAAACAAAGAAAAGCAATTCTTCTTACCCGGTGCACCAAACAGTATATTGAACGATGTCTATGGAGGAGGTTATGGACTAGAGCAAAAATAACTAGCACTCCTGAGGGAGGAATGGACAAAGCAAGTCTGCTCAATTTCTTGCAGAAAGCAGCAGCCAAATACGCCGAAAGAAGCGATGATTTCAGGCAGGAATCCAGCAGCTGTAATCCAAGAAAGATACAACATAAGCATCCTCATCCAAATTATGATGCATCTTAACAGTAATATGCCATCTCATACACATCTAAATGTTTGTACACACCATTATGGATTTTGAATTGGCATTGTAAACCAATAGCAGTATAAAAACAATCAAATATATTTTTTCTAGGAATTCCTAGTATTGCAGGTTTTACAAGTTTCAAGTACCTATTATACTTTTTTCATCAAGCAAGGTCATAAACGATATACCCTCATGCAGAAACATAATAAGATAGACAGAGATCCCCTGCCCCAGTTAATGAGACACTAAGGTAGCAGCACACTGCAGACTTTTAATAGCAGTATCAACTACGACATATACATGAATTTTATCAGTAAGGAACTCATGCAGTGTTACTGTGGTAGCCACAGCCAATATCATGAACCCAAGTTATGTATAAGCCATCATGCCGCATATGAATGATGTGTTATATTGTTATATACCATTTTATTTTTACATGGACTGGGGGGAAGCAGTAGAGGTGCGGTTTGTGTGCTCTAGTATTTATATAAACTCCACGAGCTAAGAGACAACATTTTTGCAGCATATCAAGTCAAGTGTGAATGTGATACTGTTTTTCTTAGAGATGCCTAACTTCCAAGCCTCTATAAATACATGCAGGCCGGGACCACAATTACAAATAACCACTACCTAAAGTTAAACACAAGTCACAACTTGCAATTTGTAACAGGCAAAAGCAGATTATATTACTCACCTGGAAAAATTTTGAACGGTGCTTTGCCATGAATATAGAAGGCTCTAACAGAGCATAAAGTTTATTATAGAAGTTGTCATATTCAACACCATGTTGTGTCATGAGAATATATAGGCTGCTCAGAGCCATAACACTAACAAGACCACCAATGTCATAAGATTTAGTCAAGAAATCACTGCACATACAGAGATGCAAGAAACAAGTTAATAGAGTGGCTCAGCAGGTATAAAACACATAAAGAAAGAGAGTAGAATTAACGTGATTTACCATAACATTTTTGGTTTTGAGAGGTAAGGAATAACAGCCTGATGAAGAGTGGCAAGAACCTGTGAATAACACACCAAAATATTAGACATGTCAAAAAGAGCAAGATTTCAAATTAGTCATATTTCTATATACTCCATAATTCAGCATAACAATGAATACACATTATGATAGTAAGAAATCAACACATGCTTTAAACGGGTGATCCCATGAACGGGTAAATCTCCAATATTATGTCCCACAAAAAATTCAATTATTATTGATTGTTACGGTGGTCTTTAAGCATAACAAGATTAAAGGTGAATTAGTACTATACAGAGCTTTTGAAACAAGATGCCACGTGTAGCTTGACAATCCAAAACACATGAACAACTTCATAATGAAGCTCAGGCCACACACACACACACACACATATATATATACGGAAATCTCTTGTATTGCTAAGAAACTTATCATGGAGTTTTCTGAAAGATTCAAAATCTTGTATAAAGTATAACCTACAGAATAAATTTAATCATTACGGATCATCATGACATGTTAATAACTTTCAACATCTTACCTCCTTGTATACATGAAGTGGAAGGGGTAATCCGAGAAAAGTCATCCATGCTTTAGTGAATTTCGATTTTATTTTCTTTGCAACACTTCGTGATGATAACGCCTGTGAGATGCAAAATGATAGAAAGCAAATGAGAAAAAATTGGTCAAGTAACTGTTCTAAGATACAGCTTAGCAAATTATGTTATCCAATTGCCATAGACCAACCTTGTCATCAGTTTTACTAGATTTATGAGACTTGGCCTGTTTTCCGTCCAAGGCAACAGATTTTTTGCTTTTGGAACTCTCGGTGAAAATGCCTATCATAAAATGGAACAAAATCAGTGCTGCAGTCACAAAAAAATAAGAAAAACAACATCCCAAACTTTCATTGGAAGCTCAACATATGAATCTGAGCAATCAAATCACTGAAAATGAGGCACATAGTGCAAAATACCAAATAATTTGTTTCTGACAAACCATTAATCTACTCCCTCCATTTCACTAAAAGATTTCTATTTCTCCACTTTGGGCGTTTCACTAAAACCTTTCCAATTCATTTTATGGAAACCCACCATCTCCACTTATTAAATTTTTAATCACTCTCTCACTTATCAATTCTCTCTCTCTTACTCGTTACCATCCCACATGCTACTTTATCAATATAAACCAGTTTTCACATCCTTCTTAACAGTTGTGCCTAAAGAAAATGTAAAACTTTTAAGGGAATGGAGGGAGTACTATGGATAACATAAGATGCTTATACTCACTTTCATATGATAACCTATTATTATAACAGATCAGAGATAGCGTTGGAACTTGCTGCAGGGATATTCACTAATCCGCCTTAAAGAAGACAATAATAGGTCTAAAGTTTGCATTCTTCAAATCCTATAACAAATCGCAAGAAGAGCAATGCTTGCTCACAGTTGCAAGAGGACATGATGAGCACAAGGACAGGCTTCAGTCTATACACGAAGGAGATTGGTACATATTCATATCTTGCAGCTTAAGGTTACCTCCTAACTTATAATGTGCAATGAGTCAATATAAATGAACAAGGACAAGATCAAGTTAATAACTGGTTCAATTTCTTTAACCTAAGGTGTTCCTAAAAACTGCATTTATTGAACATTCAACCTTTGTTTATGCTGATTGCAGAAGAACACATAGATTAAATTTCTTAGGTGTGGTGTCAACCAAGGACACATATTAACATGTAAAATACAAGAATCATGAGGGACAACAAATACGAATCAGATATGTTGATGGCCTGTGGCGTCAGCCTAACATAAATTTAGCTAAGACATTACCCAGCTCATTCCACATTTCATGGTCAGGGCTCTTGTCAGAAGCTTCCAGCGGCGGGATATGAGAAAGTAAATAATGAATCTTCAGAATGGGAAGCTCTATGCTGCATATACAACAGAATAGAATTAGATCAACCTCGTGGTTTTTGGGGGTGGGGGTGGGGTGGTGTGGTGGACGAGGTAAAGAAGAATACAGTCAATTTACAGGAAAATTAAAAAACAAAGGAACTTCCCAAATTATGAAACATCATTTACAATAAGATGTCCTAAGGGGTTCCAGTGCTCCTCACAACACAAGTTCATCTAAATTAAATAGGAGGAAGACCACCATATATATGTACAACAATTTCACGGAAGAGTAGTACTCCAGAGACAGATTTAGTTGCCTAGTTCAGTGATAAAGTTGATTGCATATTCAGTGAATTTTCATTTCAAATTACCAGATTACTATTACGAAAAACACTGACCTTGGTTTTAGCTGGATTTCAACATCAGGATCTCGTCTTCCATTTTCATCTGTGAAGTATAAAATATGAAATAAGTAAAAACTAAAAAACCATGAGTACATTGAAGAGATTATTTAATATCACAACTCCATAGTTGAGGAAGGCAATATATCGGAGAGAGAATGCACCTTTTACTTCCAAATTCCGAGCTAGTTTTTCAAGGCTGATGTAAGTGAAGTAACTGCAAACAGCGCAACAGCATTGATACCATTAATTAAACGAAGAATAAGGGCAAACATGTCAACTGGGTGAAGTGCATATGATATGATTAGAAGTGCACATTCAGCCAGAAACAAACTTATCAGCTGCAATACCATTGACTATCTAGCATGTCACGGGTGTGTCATACTCTTATATATCTCAACATGCTTCAGTATCAACAACATTATCAAGATACTCCACTTCTTTAACGTATATTACTATACAAACATTCAGACATACAATGACGAAACATAAGTATCAAGAGTAGGTGAAACACACCGGACATCAACGTAACTGAAGTACTTGGTTGCAAGCAACTCCAACACATTATCATCAACACCAAAAACAGAGTGAATCTGCATAAGAAACAACCAAGAGTGAAATAAAAAAAGAAAAACAATATAGACTAACCATTCAATAATTATAATGAAAATCAAATATAATAAAAGCATAGAAAACAGAATAGGAGCTTTTATTTAATACTTTAATACTTGATAAAAAAACTTACTGTAGTATTCAGAAGCTTGTGATAAATTGAAGAATTAAATTTCCCAGCATTTCCAACCTTAACAAACTCCATTAACGTATCGAGCACAACTTCCTGAATCAAAACGGAGAATTACTAATAGTTATAACTAATAATAGCAGTAGAACTTATAAGCAGAAATTTTATTAACATATCAAGCACAATTTCCTGAATCAAAACACAGGAAATTACTAGTAATTATAACTAAAAAGAATAATATCGCTTATGAACAGAAACTCTGTTAACATATCAAGCACAATTTCCTGGATCAAAACATGAAGAACTACTACTAATTATAACTATAACAGAAATATAGTTTATGAACAGAAACTTGATCAGCATATCGAGTACAATTTCCTGAACCAAAAGATGGAGAATTGCTACAAATTATAACTAAGAACAACAATACAGCTTATGAATAGAGAACAATCCGACAATGGAGAATTACAACTTGTTATTATAACTAACAAATAACAACAGTACAGCTTACGAAGAGAGAACAATCCAACAATGGAGAATTACCAGTAGTTATGACAAATAAAAGTAAAACAGCTTATGAATAGAGACGATCCAACAATGGAAAATCACTACTAGTTATACCTAATAACAACAGCACAGCTTACGAATAAGGAACAATCCAACAACGAAGAATTACTACTACTTAGACCTAATAACAACTATAAGCTTACAAATAGAGAACGATCTATTGGTGGAGATTTACTACTAGTTATAACTAACAACAACAATACAGCTAAGGAATAGAGAAAGATCCAACGATGGAGAATAGAAATACTACTAGTTATGACTAACAATAACAATACAGCCTATGCATAGAGAACGATCCAACGATGGAGAATTACTACTAGTTAACTAACAGCTACAATACATCTTACTAATAGAGAACGATCCAACAATGGAGAATTACTACTAGTTGTAACAAACAACAACAATACAGCTTACGAATCGAGAATGATCCAACAATGGAGAATTACTACTCGTTATGACAAACAACAACAGTACAGCTTACGAATAGAGAACGATCCAACAATGGGGAATTACTACTCGTTATGACTAATAACAACAGTAGAGGTTATGAAAGAACAATCGAACAGAGTAGTATACCCGAAGAGCATCCTGAGATTTCGGAGAGGCGCTGAGCTGGATTAGGGACGAGACTAGGTCATCGAACTTCGACCTCACCCAAGTGAGGTAGATGAATTCAGGATCGGCGGAATTGGAGGAATTGGAAGGAGTGGAGGAGGAAGGGAGCTGAGGGAGGAGCGGAGTGAAGAAGGATTGCAGAGAGAGGATAGATTCTAGGGCGTAATGCGGCGGCGAATCGGGGGTGATGAAGGTGAGGAGGATTGGGAGGTTGTTGACGTGAGCTCTCTCGCTGATGAGCTGCTTGCCTAGGGTTTTGAGCTCTGCGAGAGTGTATTTGGTGTTGTTGCTGCGACTCCTCTTCTGCTTCCTTTTTGTGGTGGTGGAAGACATGGCTGAGCTCCGGTGGTGTGGAGGCGGGAATGAGTAAATGTGACGTACGAGAAGGAGGGTTTAAGGGTTTAGATATCGTGTCAAATCGAGGGAAATCGAGTTGTCTAAAATCTGAATACACTATCTCCGTAGACTCGGAGAATTGAGATAGCTAATTTTTATCGTAGTTAATTATGTTTCGACTATTACAACCTTTTCTAATTAAATTATAATAAAATTTTATTTTAATTTAAAATTATCTTAGTTACTTTATATGATACTAAAATAAATTTTAAGTTTAGATAGTAATATTTCAATCAATTCTAATATGTAACTCGAGTCCATTTTGAATTTATATACTAACATGAACTGGTGATAACTTCGTACCTTTTAAAAAAATAAGTTACTAAAGTTAAAAAATAAAAATGTACCTTAAGAACCAACACGTGGTTCATGTTATACAAGATTGTCCATGTTTCTAGGCATGTTTAAGAAATCATAAGATTCGTTATTATATGTCCAGTGATGTGTAGTGAGTCTTTACGCAATGGGAAGTTTGAAGAACATATGAGGTCTCATACGTCATTCAAACGTAATATCTTCAAACCAGGAATGGTAGAAAGCTAAATTCGAAATGGTTTATTTTAAGCTAAATTGTAGACCATATTTACTATAAACTTTTGAGCTCCACGATATTTTTTTAATAAAATATTTGTTACGTAAATGCACAGCTTCTGAAACAAGTTAGCTGAAAAATGGTTTGAGAAGCTAATAAAGTTAATTTGGTGGAATAAAGATGATACTTTCTTTTTTTTTGCTCATGTCAAAGTGATGGAATAGATGAAATTACTTTTACACTGGTCATGATAGTAACTTGTCAGCAACCTTGTCACATGTGTTTAGTAATACTGTTACTTGTGAGTTTTCACAGATTGTATTTATAATCAGCACTATGAAAATTCATTTTTTTATCTATAGGTTCTTGTTTTCTTCTGCCTAGAGCCATCAAACAAACAACTTACATTGCATAATGCTACAAGCTAGATTTGGTTTATCTCAAGGTAAAATTCGAATCTATTTAAGTTGGTCCAGTAATTGCCATAAGGATAAGGCCCATGAAATTAGAAGAGAAGAGAGCGAGAAAAGCTTGCAAACTCCCACATCAAGTTATACTGCAAGACAGGAGCAGTACATATAACAGAGAGGCAATAGAACTGAGCACGACCTTACTTGAACAGGATCTGTTCTATAGGATCGTACCTCTGCATCCTTGATTTCTAAGGAGACAGAAAACCAA